>JARQOC010000104.1:0-156245 GCA_033576535.1 Allobates femoralis
TTTTTTTGCCACAGCAAGTGCCAGATCTGCAGGATCCAGCAGAATCGCACCCTCATAGACAAGGCATGGGGCTTGCCGGATCGGTGCCGCAAGTCGGCCGCTAGGCTGCATATCCGTTGCCATCTGCCGGATCAGATGGAAACATCAGCAAACCGCTGATGTGAAAGGAGCCTAACAGCAGCTTCCATACAGTATATAGGGACACTGGGAAGAATGCGATCGGACACCTATCTATAGCGCTTAGGGGCTTTAGTCAATTCTTTGGCTGACATTCTGCTGTATTTTTAGTCAAGCACACTTGCCCTATAATGTTTTAAGATCAAGTCTTAAAGGGAACCAACCACCCCCAATGACCCCCCCGGACTATTAATATTGGTCCCTACACACAGCACATCTATGTGCTGCAATGATTTTTGCTAAAAAAACCCGTTTTTAAAACTTGAGATAATGATTTTTAAAGTTTAAAACGAATGGACGGGTGGGCGGCACTTATCTGTTTGAAAAGCCGGCTTGCATATGTCAGTCATACACCCCGTGTCCCCTCGCAGCATGAACGTCCAGCCCTTTGCAGCGTCACAGCCCTGTGCACGGGCTCGCATGCCCGTGCACACGTCATCATCTACAGCCGGGAAGCGAGCGCGCGCTCCCAACCCGGCTGTAGATGATGACGTGTGCACGGGCATGCGAGCCCGTGCACAGGGCTGTGACGCTGCAAAGGGCTGGACGTTCATGCTGCGAGGGGACACGGGGTGTATGACTGACATATGCAAGCCGGCTTTTCAAACAGATAAGTGCCGCCCACCCGTCCATTCGTTTTAAACTTTAAAAATCATTATCTCAAGTTTTAAAAACGGGTTTTTTTAGCAAAAATCATTGCAGCACATAGATGTGCTGTGTGTAGGGACCAATATTAATAGTCCGGGGGGGTCATTGGGGGTGGTTGGTTCCCTTTAAGATAAAAATTATAACATCCACATGACTACATCACCAGAACCACCAGCAATACAACAAACAACACATCACTAGAACCCTTGTCAGTATATCACCAGAACCACTGTCAATACAATAATGCCTCACCAGAACCACTGTCGGTATATCACCAGAACTATTGTCAATACATCACCAAAACCAGTCAATACATCATCAGAACCCCCATCAATACAATAATACATCACTATAACCCCTGTCAGTACATCACCAGAATCACCGGCAATACAATAATACATAATCAGAACCACCTTCAATACATCACCAGTACAGTAGGTTCCCTATATAAATGTGTATGCAGATTAAATGTCCCATACTGCTCATCCTCCTCCCACATGTCCCATACTGTTCATCCCCCATATGTTCCATGCAGCTCATCCTCCATCCATATGTTCCATGCAGCTAATCCTCACCCCCATTCCCCTGAATTTCATGTAGCTTATCCTCCCCCCATACGTCTCATGCAGCTCATCCTTCCCCTACCATCCCCCTCCCATGTTCCACGCAGCCTCTCCCTTCCCATGTTCCATGCAGCCTCTCCACTCCCATGTTCCACGCAGCCTCTCCACTCCCATGTTCCACGCAGCCTCTCCACTCCCATGTTCCACGCAGCCTCTCCACTCCCATGTTCCACGCAGCCTCTCCACTCCCATGTTCCATGCAGCCTCTCCACTCCCATGTTCCACGCAGCCTCTCCACTCCCATGTTCCACGCAGCCTCTCCCCATCCCTCATCCATGTAGCTCCTCCCCATGATCCATATAGCTTCTCCCCCCATCCTTGCAGCTTCTCCCCCACGTTCTATGTAGCTTCTCCCCCCACGTTCCATGTAGCTTCTCCTCCCCATCCATCCTTGTACGTTCTCCCTCTATCCCCCCATCCATCCATGTATTTTCTCCCCCATCCACCAAACCATCCATGTACCTTCTCCCCATCATACCATCCATCCATGTACCTTCTCTCCCATTCATCCATCTATCTTCTGCCCCCTTTCCATGCCGCCCCCTCACCCATCCATCCCGTTCTGCCCTCTCTTCCAGGCCACTCCATCCATCCATCTTATTCTGCCCTCTATTCCAGGGCGCTCCATCCATCCCATTCTGCCTACTCTTTCAGGCCGCCCCATCCATCCATCTCATTCTGCCCCCTTTTCCAGGCCATCCCATCCATCCATCCCATGCTGCCGCCTATTCCAGGCCACCCCATCCATCCCATTCTGCCTACTCTTCCAGGCCGCCCCATTCTACCCCCTTTTCCAGGCCGCCCAATCCATCCATCCCATTCTTCGCCCTCTTCCAGGCCGCCCCATCCATCTATCCCATTCTCCCCCTCTTCAAGGCCGCCCCATCCATCCCATTATGCCCCCTTTTCCAGGCCGCCCCATCCATCCATCCCATTTTGCCCCCTCTGCCAGGCCGCCCCATCCATCCATCCATCTATCCCATTCTGTCCCCCCCAGGCTACTATCTTCAGCTGTAACAGTGCCTTACCTGACTCCACACTCCTGATCCCAGATCCCGACAGCTTCTTCCTCCGCGGCTCCAAGTCTCTGGCACCAGGTACCCGGCACCCGGCAGCTTCTTCCTCTGTTTCTTCTGGTCTCCGACACCAGGTACCCGGCACCCGGCAGCTTCTTCCTCTGTTTCTTCTGGTCTCCGACACCAGGTACCCGGCACCCGGCAGCTTCTTCCTCTGTGGCTTCCGGTCTCTGGCACCAGGTACCCGACAGCTTCTTCTTCTGTGGCTCCCGGTCCCCAGCACCAGGTACCTGGCAGCTTATTACTCTGTGGCTCCCGGTCTCTGGCACCAGGTACCCGGCAGCCTCTTCCTCTGTGGCTCCCGGTCTCTGGCACCAGGCACCCGGCACCCTGGCAACTTCCCCCATATAACCCTGCTGGTTCCCCTCCTCCCCCATATGTCCCAGTCAGCTCATTTTCCCCCTCCACCATATGATCTAGCCTGCTCGTTCCCTCCTTCCCATATGTCAAAATCTGCTTGCTCCCTCCCTCCCCCATGTCAGAGTCTGCTTGTTCCCCCCCTCCCCCAGTTTGCTCATTCCCCCCCCTCCCCCAGTCTGCTCGTTCCCCCATCCCCCAGTCTGCTCGTTCCCCCCCTCCCCCATGTCACAGTCTGCTTGTTCCCCTCTCTCCCCATGTCACAGTCTGCTCGCTCCCCCTCCTCCCCCCCTCCCCCAGTCTGTTCGTCCCCCCCCTCCCCCAGTCTATTCATTCCCCCATCCCTCAGTCTGCTCGTTCCCCCCCTCCCCCATGTCACAGTCTGCTCGTTCCCCTCCTCCCCCTCCGCCAGTCTGCTCGTTCCCCCATCCCCCCAGTCTGCTCGTTCCCCCATCCCCCAGTCTGCTCGTTCCCCCCTCCCCCATGTCACAGTCTGCTCGTTCCCCCCCCTCCCCATGTCTGCTCGTTCCCCCCCCTCCCCCATGTCACAGTCTGCTCGTTCCTCCGCTCGCCATGTCACAGTCTGCTCGTTCCCCCTTCCCCCATGTCACAGTCTGCTCGTTCCCCCTTCCCCCATGTCACAGTCTGCTCGTTCCCCCTTCCCCCATGTCACAGTCTGCTCGTTCCCCCTTCCCCCCATGTCACAGTCTGCTCGTTCCCCCCCTCCCCCATGTCACAGTCTGCTCGTTCCCCCTTCCCCCATGTCACAGTCTGCTCGTTCCCCCCTCCCCCATGTCACAGTCTGCCCGTTCCCCCTCCTCCCCCATGTCACAGTCTGCTCATTCCCCCTTCCCCCATGTCACAGTCTGCTCGTTCCCCCATGTCACAGTCTGCTCGTTCCCCCTTCCCTCATGTCACAGTCTGCTCGTTCCCCCCCTCCCCCATGTCTGCTCGTTCCCCCTTCCCCCATGTCACAGTCTGCTCGTTACCCCCCCCCCATGTCACAGTCTGCTCATTCCCGCTTCCTCCATGTCACAGTCTGCTCGTTCCTCCTTTCCCCATGTCACAGTCTGCTCGTTCCCCACCTCCCCCATGTCACAGTCTGCTCGTTCCCCCTCCTCCCCCATGTCACAGTCTGCTCGTTCCCCCTTCCCCCATGTCACAGTCTGCTCGTTCCCCCTTCCCCCATGTCACAGTATGCTCGTTCCCCCTTCCCCCATGTCACAGTATGCTCTTTCCCCCTTCCCCCATGTCACAGTCTGCTCGTTCCCCCCCCTCCCCCATGTCTGCTCGTTCCCCCCCTCCCCCATGTCTGCTCGTTCCCCCTTCCCCCATGTCACAGTCTGCTCGTTCCCCCCTCCCCCATGTCACAGTCTGCTCGTTCCCCCCCCCTCCCCCATGTCACAGTCTGCTCGTTCCCCCCCTCCCCCATGTCACAGTCTGCTCGTTCCCCCTTCCCCATGTCACAGTCTACTCGTTCCCCCCCTCCCCCATGTCTGCTCGTTCCCCCCCCTCCCCCATGTCACACTCTGCTCGTTCCCCCTTCCCCATGTTACAGTCTGCTCGTTCCCCCCCTCCCCATGTCACAGTCTGCTCGTTCCCCCTTCCCCATGTCACAGTCTGCTCGTTCCTCCTTCCCCCATGTCACAGTCTGCTCGTTCCTCCTTCCCCCATGTCACAGTCTGCTCATTCCCCCTTCCCCCATGTCACAGTCTGCTCGTTCCTCCTTCCCCCATGTCACAGTCTGCTCGTTCCCCCTTCCCCCATGTCACAGTCTACTCGTTCCCCCCCTCCCCCATGTCTGCTCATTCCCCCCCTCCCCCATGTCACAGTCTGCTCGTTCCCCCTTCCCCATGTTACAGTCTGCTCGTTCCCCCCCTCCCCATGTCACAGTCTGCTCGTTCCCCCTTCCCCATGTCACAGTCTGCTCGTTCCCCCTTCCCCATGTCACAGTCTGCTCGTTCCTCCTTCCCCCATGTCACAGTCTGCTCGTTCCTCCTTCCCCCATGTCACAGTCTGCTCGTTCCCCCTTCCCCCATGTCACAGTCTGCTCGTTCCTCCTTCCCCCATGTCACAGTCTGCTCGTTCCCCCTTCCCCCATGTCACAGTCTGCTCGTTCCCCCTTCCCCCATGTCAGTCTGCTTGTTCCCCCTTCCCCATGTCACAGTCTGCTCGTTCCCCCTTCCCCCATGTCACAGTCTGCTCGTTCCCCCCCTCCCCCATGTCACAGTCTGCTCGTTCCCCCCCTCCCCCATGTCACAATCTGCTCGTTCCCACTCCTCACCCATGTCAGTCTGCTCGTTCCCCCTCCTCCCCCATGTCACAGTCTGCTCGTTCCCCCTTCCCCCATGTCACAGTCTGCTCGTTCCCCCTTCCCCCATGTCACAGTCTGCTTGTTCCCCCTTCCCCCATGTCACAGTCTGCTCGTTCCCCCTTCCCCCATGTCACAGTCTGCTCGTTCCCCCTCCTCCCCCATGTCAGTCTGCTCGTTCCCCCTCCTCTCCCATTTCACAGTCTGCTCGTTCCCCCTCCTCCCCCATGTCACAGTCTGCTCGTTCCCCCATGTTACAGTTTGCTCGTTCCCTAGCCCCCTCTTCTCCATGCTGCTCTCCCCCTTGGCCCTCCCGCCCCCTCCTCTTCTTCAGAGCTATCTTCGGCTCTAAAGCGCCTTACCTGCTCCCCGCTCCCAGCAGATCCAGCGATGAAGTCTTTTCCACTCCCGCGCTCTGCTGGTGCTGCTGCCTGGCAGTGTGGTGATGATTCATCACCTGCTGCTGAGCGCTGTGACGCTGCAGCAGCGTGCGGCCGGATGTCGGGGCGGGGAGTCTAATGGACTCCACTGACCCCGAAAGTGCAGGGACGCGCGCGTTTATTTGCAATCGTGCCTTAAAGGCACAGTTGCAAATGAGTGCTGCGCCCCTGACCCCCCCCCCCCCTTCCTCCAAAAACACCCCAGATTTAATGAAGAGTTTGGAGGAGGGAGGGGGAGTTAAAAAAAAAAAACAGACATTTTTTTTTACTTGCCCCTGGTGCCGCCCCCTTGATACCTGGCGCCCTAGGCACGTGCTTACGGGTGCCTAGTGGTAAATACGGCCCTGCCAGAATAGGCGCCTGTGTGAATGAAGCCGTGCGGTGCGAGTGGCTGATCAGGACTGATTGAGGTGTTTCTATATCAATAGGTAATCACACTCTGGTTGGGTGTATAATAAGCAAGGGGGGATAAATAGGGGGAAAAAAAGAAAAAGAGTGGAGACAACACACAGTATTACTCACGTCAAGCCTTTCTAGCTCCCTTTTGATTTGTTCTTGTTTGTTCATTTTTTTTTTTTTTTCAGGTAAGGGCCCTTTCACATCAGCGTTTTTCATAATTCGCGGCAGATGCGGTGAAAAAACCGCATCTGCCGCGTTTGCCGCATAACGGTTCCACTTGCGGCACGGTTGCGGTTTTTTACATGCAAAGTATAGGCGTACTTGCGGCAGGTGCGGCAAGTGCGGTTTTGCACTTGCGGCAGGTGCGGCCGCGAAAAAAAACGCGGCTTGCTGCGGTTTTTTTCGCGGCCGCACCTGCCGCAAGTGCAAAACCGCACTTGCCGCACCTGCCGCAAGTACGCCTATACTTTGCATAGAAAAAAACGCAACCGCGCCGCAAGTGGAACCGTTATGCGGTAATCGCGGCAGATGCGGTTTTTTCACCGCATCTGCCGCGATTTGAAAAAAACGCTGATGTGAAAGGGCCCTAAGTCTAAAATGTAAAGGGAAAAATTATTTTCAATGTCATATTTCTACATAACAGTAATCATCTGTAAGAGAACACAATTATATGGTGTGTGAGACATGTAATGGCTGAAAGTTGGCTCTCCTGATCTCACTGCAGAGCTGTGTGTGATTACAGCTAACACAGAATAGCAGAGCTGAACTTTATAACGCCTGATATTAAGCACCCTGGCTACACCCCCCCCCCCCACTGCGTCTTATTTTCAGGGGGCGCCTTATATTGAGCACCCTGGCTACACCATCCCCCACCCCCCACTGCGTCTTATTTTCAGGGGGCGCCTTATATTGAGCACCCTGGCTACACCACCCCCCACCCCCCATTGCGTCTTATTTTCAGGGGGCGCCTTACATTAACCACCCTGGCTACACCCTCCCCCCTCCACTGTGTCTTATTTTCAGGGGGCGCCTTACATTAAGCACCCTGGCTACACCATCCCCCACTGCGTCTTATTTTCAGGGGGCGCCTTACATTAAGCACCCTGGCTACACCCTCCCCCCCCCTCCACTGCGTCTTATTTTCAGGGGACGCCTTATATTAAGCACCCTGGCTACACCCTCCCCCCCCCCCCCAACCACTGCATCTTATTTTCAGGGGGCGCCTTATATTAAGCACCCTGGCTACACCCTCCCCCCCCCCCCCACTGCACCTTATTTTCAGGGGGCGCCTTACATTAAGCACCCTGGCTACACCCTCCCCCCCCCCCCCCCACTGCGTCTTATTTTCAGGGGGCGTCTTACATTAAGCACCCTGGCTACACCCTCCCCCCCCCCTCCACTGCGTCTTATTTTCAGGGGACGCCTTATATTAAGCACCCTGGCTACACCCTCCCCCACCCCCCACCACTGCATCTTATTTTCAGGGGGCGCCTTATATTAAGCACCCTGGCTACACCCTCCCCCCCCCCCACTGCGCCTTATTTTCAGGGGGCACCTTATATTAAGCACCTGGCTACACCCTCCTTCCCCACTGCGGCTTATTTTCAGGGGGCGCCGTATATTAAGCACCTGGCTACACCCCCCCCCCCCCCCACTGCGGCTTATTTTCAGGGGGCGCCTTATATTAAGCACCCTGGCTACACCCTCCCCCCCCCCACTGTGGCTTATTTTCAGGGGGCGCCTTATATTAAGCACCCTGGCTACACCATCCCCCCCCCCCACTGCGCCTTATTTTCAGGAGGCGCCTTATATTAAGCCCCCTGGCTACACCCTCCTTCCCCACTGCGGCTTATTTTCAGGGGGCGCCGTATATTAAGCACCTGGCTACACCCCCCCCCCCCCACTGCGGCTTATTTTCAGGGGGCGCCTTATATTAAGCACCCTGGCTACACCCTCCCCCCCCCCCACTGTGGCTTATTTTCAGGGGGCGCCTTATATTAAGCACCCTGGCTAAACTACTTCCCCCCCCACTGCGCCTTATTTTCAGGGGGTGCCTTATCTTAAGCACCCTGGCTACACCATCCCCCCCCCCACTGCGCCTTATTTTCAGGAGGCGCCTTATATTAAGCCCCCTGGCTACACCCTCCCCCCCCCCCCACCATTGCGTCTTATTTTCAGGGGGCGCCTTATATTAAGCCCCCTGGCTACACCCCCCCCCCCCCCCCCACCATTGCGTCTTATTTTCAGGGGGCGCCTTATATTAAGAACCCTGGCTACACCCTCCCCCCCCCCCCACTGCACCTTATTTTCAGGGGGCGCCTTATATTAAGAACCCTGGCTACACCCTCCCCCCCCCCCCCCCACTGCATCTTATTTTCAGGGGGCGCCTTATATTAAGCACCCTGGCTACACCATCCCCCCCCCCACTGCGCCTTATTTTCAGGGGGCGCCTTATATTAAGCACCTGGCTACACCATCCACCCCCCCCCCCCCCCCCCCACTGCGCCTTATTTTCAGGGGGCGCCTTATATTAAGCACCTGGCTACACCCTCCTTCCCCACTGCAGCTTATTTTCAGGGGGCGCCGTATATTAAGCACCTGGCTACACCCCCCCCCCACTGCGCCTTATTTTCAGGGGGCGCCTTATATTAAGCACCCTGGCTACACCATCCCCCCCCCCCCACTGCGCCTTATTTTCAGGGGCGCCTTATATTAAGCACCCATATAGTATAAGATTCAATGGCTGGCACACGATAGGTGTGGGGGTATGGTGCTAGTGAAGGAGGCTCGTAAGTCCCACATAAATGTCTATCAGAATCACTGCACACATACACTTAGAGAGTTTTTTTGTTTGTTAGTGAAATTTATTGAAACAAGTGCTCTTATAGTGATTGCGACAGAATGACGTTTCTGTCATTCAAGACCTTGATCACATAAGTCGCTGAAAAAAACGGAGATATATACAATCAGGTGCTGCTGTTACATAGATTACCGTATATACTCGTGTATAAGCCAACCTGTGTATAAGCCGACCCCCCTACTTTTGCCCCCAAAACCTGGAAAAACCTATTGACTCGTGTATAAGCCGAGGGTGGACCCCAGCACAGGTATACAGCCCCCAGCAGTGTGGTATACAGGCCCCCCAGTGATAGTATACAGCAGCCTCCCCAGTGGCATATACAGGCCCCAGCAGTATATACAGCATCCCCAGTGGTATACAGCAGCCTCCCCAGTGGTATATACAGACCCCACCAGTATATACAGCAGCCCCAGTGGTATATACAGACCCCACCAGTATATACAGCAGCCCCAGTGGTATATACAGACCCCACCAGTATATACAGCAGCCCCAGTGGTATATACAGACCCCACCAGTATATACAGCAGCCCTGGGGGTATACAGCAGCCCCAGGGGTTATACAGCAGCCCCCAGGGGTTATACAGCAGCCCCCAGGGGTTATACAGCAGCCCCCAGGGGTATACAGCAGCCCCCAGGGGTTATACAGCAGCCCCCAGGGGTTATACAGCAGCCCCCAGGGGTTATACAGCAGCCCCCAAGGGTATACAGCAGCCCCAGGGGTATACAGCAGCCCCCAAATGCTGGCACTCGCCCCCCCCTCCTTGTAAGGCCCCCCCCTGCTGCTTAACTTACCATCCCTGGTCTTCTGCACAGCGCCGGTCTTCTGTGCTCTGTCCTCCATGCTCCCGTCCTCGCTGCATCCGGGATCCCCGGTCGTCGCACGATGACGTCATATGCCTGCTATGGCCGGGGATCCCGGATGTAGCCGGACGGGAGCATGGTGAACGGAGCACCGAGGACCGGCGCTGTACAGAAGACCGGGGATGGTAAGATAAGCAGCGGGGGGGGGGGGGGGGCGAGTGCCAGCATTTGGGGGCATATATGCACTGCTTCCCCCTGCCGCTGATTGACAGGGGGAAGCAGTGCATATATAATGAGCGGCCCCACGTGACGGGGCTGCTAATACAGCAGCCTCCCCCCGCCTCCTCCAGCCTCCACAGCCCCCACCACTGTATTGACTCGTGTATAAGCCGAGGGGGAGACTTTTCAGCCCATATTTACAGCATAAAATACATGTAAAGTCTAGTATATCCATGTCTGACATCTGGTGATGCTCATAGGAGAAATGCCAAGACTATGGTAAATATGAGAGTATGACTATACAAGTACTGAGAGTGAGATAGGAGGGCACAGATGGCTGCATCATTATTCAAAGTCAACAGTCATGTGTGGAGAAGATATTGAAGCATAAAATAACAAGAGAACATGCCTACCCTTGAGCTATGTTGTGGTCCTTATGGTCAGTATAGGAACAGCGGGTATGCCTGGATAGAGGGATTGGTATGTTTAGATTAGAAGGGGAGAAGGAATTAATGATGGTGGAGGAATAGGGTGGTATAGTTACTTATCATGCATGGTGATAAGAGTTTGCTAAGTATAAGTGCCTAATAGCCATAGTGTGTATTTAAAACCCCTTGTGGTGTCATAGAACCTTCTAGAAAGATCTAGTTCAATCCCCATTGGTGAAAATGGTATCATGATAAAGTAAGGGCCGCTTTACACACACCAACTTCTGTACAACTTACTGGTTGCAGTGAAATCATGGACACATTGTTGCATTTGTACACAGCCACAAAATGGAACAATGTGTCCATGACTTCACTGCAACCAATAAGTTGTACAGAAGTTGGTGTGTGTAAAGCGGCCCTTATAGGCATTTACCCTTAGTGATTCTGAACTGAGGGCTGTCCTGTACAGGGTAAATGGTCACTTATGCCTTTAGGTTAGCCAGGGTCAGAGCGGTCGCTCTATGTGGCTGTGGAGGTAAGTTGCATAAACATTAGCTTGTGTCAATGAGCGGAGACAAATCTACTTCACTAATAAGTACATACTAACAAGTACATTTTTCTCTGCTCATTGACACAAGCTACTAAGGGTAAATGCCTATAACGTTATCATGATACCATTTTGTGACTTTTAGGAGGGCTCCGACTATAAAAAATGTTCTGGCACCAAGTGTGCTGAAAAAACGCGATTTCAAACAGCCAATATCGTCCTAAAGGTAGTAGGGGTTCTTTTCGATCTAACAAACGAGGGTGCAAGTGTTGTCGTTCTATAAGTAACAATATAGACAGTTTTGTGTCTTTTAAAAATGAAAGTAAAGTGTTTGATATTAAGTTTAGAATGACTTGTCAGACAGATGATGTCATGTATTTAATCCAATGTGTTTGCGGTAAGCAATATGTGGGAAGAACTTCTCAACCTTTACACAAGCGTGTAAACTCCCACAGATATAACATCCTAAGGCTATTTAATGCACGGTTTGTCTGGGCATTACTCCGAGGTTCATCATGGAGATGTCAAATTGTCCATTACCCCTATTGATCATGTACCGGATAATATACCTAGGAGATTGGAGGCGTTAAGTAAGAGAGAGACGTACTGGATTTTTAAACTTGGTACGCTGCGGCCGGGAGGGCTCAATGAGGTGAGTGATCTTTGTTTAAGTGGGTATTTTAATTTAATATATAAACATAATTGTGCGCTTTCCCTCTCCTTTTTGGTATACACCTAGATGACTAATGTAATAGAAGATGTTTGATTGGAGTGAACTAGAGTTGTGAGATCTAAGATCTCCTTATCTCCTAAACACTAGATGGCTTGGTGGGTTAATGCGTGTGTTTGAGTTTTAATGGGATTATTTTAGGCGGCCGTCACACGCTACGATATCTTGAAATATATCGTTTGAACGCGGCAGATTAAACATCGCGTGAGCGATGTCTGTGCGTGTGACGGCAAGATCCGACGAGCGAGAAATGATAAAATCGCAAAATCGAGATCTGAGCTCCGGAGCTCAGATCTAGCGATTAACGATTTAACGATCTCCTTCATCGTGGTGTATGACACCACGATGAACGATCTCCCAGCGGCAGAGCCTATGCTGGGAGATGGTATCTATGGTACACGTCGGGTTACTAAGCGCCGCGCGGCGCCTAGTTACCTGATGTGTACCATAGTTACCAGCGTTCTCGCTGCTCCACATCGCTGGTGAGTCTGTCTGTGTGACATCTCACCAGCGATGTGAGCGATATTGTAAGCGATCGCGCGTGCACGTGATCGCTTACAATATCGCTACCGATATGGTAGCGTGTGACGGCCGCCTTAGATTGATGACAAATCCTGGATGAATCTTATATATCAAAAATGTTTTATTCTTTATAATTATCAATTTAATGTATTACATATGTGTGATTTGATGTTTTATAAACTTCTGGTATGTTTTTGAATGTATTTTAATTGATTTAATCTGTTTTTTTTAGATGTATATGTTTTTGCTTAGTAAAAGTGGGTGTTTTCACAGGCAGTCCTGTGGTGGGAGGGTGTGATACAATCAGTTGGACACTATCGGTTCCCTGAAAAATGCCCACACAGAAAACTGCCATTTGCAGCATCACAAAGTTTCAGATCTCTGATACTTGAGGTGCAAGATGAGGATTCCCATGATCTGTGATCATCTTGTGAATTACAGTGACCTAGTGCAGAAATGCTGAAGATCTGTGGTTTGTAGCAGTCGGTCATTATCTGCTATAGATAGATCCAGTCTGCTGTCATCTCTCAAGGTACCGTCAGACGGGGACATATCGCCGGCGATGTTGCCGGCGATCACGGGAGCGCGCATCCCTGACAACATCGCCGGGGAGATGTCAGACGGAGCAACTTACCGGCGATGTCGCAATGTTGTAGATAGGCGGAATCGCCCGCAACATTGCAGGTTGCCGCGTTACACAGGGCGATCAGGCATGATCGCCTGACCAACATCGCCAGGTTTCCCAACATTGTTGGGAAACCTGGCGATGTTACTCAGGCGATTTTTCGCCTGATTATCGCCCTGTCACACGAGGCAACTCTCCGGCGATGTCGCCGCAACCTGGCCACGCCCCTCAGTTGCCGGCAACATCGCCGGAGATATCTCCCTGTGTGACGGTACCTTCAGTGATTCTGCCTTACTCCTCCCTCCCACCAACCCAAAACAGCAGAACCGAACCAGCAGCAGATTCAGAGGAGCCATCACTGCTATCTGTACTCACAGGAGGATCACTGGATCTGTGGAGTTACATGGGACTGCAAGTCTAATACATTATCATCTTAGTGGGCAATTCTATGTGGGCAATTTCCGCCGACATTCTTCTTTGCTGCACAGCATCTCACCTATAACTCTATACCATTCTTCTGCCTGATCTCACCTATAGGGTACAGACACACTAAAGGCCCCGTTACACATAGCGATGTTTCAACGATCCCACCAGCAAGCTGACCTGGCCGGGGTCGCTGGAGCATTGCTATGTGATCGCTGGTCTGCAGTCACACTGGGTGATCCACATACCGATGCTGCGTCCCCTGCCGCTCACTGGGATCCCTCAACGTCTCGGGCGGACAATAGGGATCGCTGGTCGTTGTCCCTGTCTCACATGCCGATGGATGTTGGACAGCGGGAGACCAACGATGGGAAAATGGTCCCGGCCATTCCGCAGTCAGCGAGCTCATCGTTGATTGCTGCAGCATGTCACTCGCAGCGACTTCACTAGCGAGGTCGCTGCAACGTCACAAAACCTGTGACATTGCAGAGATATCGTTAGCGATATCGCTGTGTGTAACGCGGCCTTAAGGTATGCATTATCAGAGGGATTTTGATGATTGACAGTCGCGCGAGTGCTTTCCGTATGGTCATGCGACTGTGGTACGAGTGTGATGCAATTATGCATTTTTTTTTAATCAGCTACCATCAGTGTGACATCCATGTGACCTATACCTCTATACTATCCCACTGCCCTGCAGAGCATCTCACCTACACCTATACTGTTCCCTGTTCTGCAGAGCATCTCACCTACACCTCTATACTATCACCCTGCAGAGCATCTCACCTATAATTCTCTATTATCCTACCCTACAGAGCATCTCACCTACACCTCTATACTATCCTCATGCCCTGCAGAGCATCTCACCTACACCTCTATACTATTGCCGTGTATTGCATGACAACTCACCTATACCTCTATACTATCCCACTGCCCTGCAGAGCATGTCACCTACACCTATACTGTTCCCTGTTCTGCAGAGCATCTCACCTACACCTCTATACTATCACCCTGCAGAGCATCTCACCTATAATTCTCTATTATCCTACCCTACAGAGCATCTCACCTACACCTCTATACTATCCTCATGCCCTGCAGAGCATCTCACCTACACATCTATACTATTGCCGTGTATTGCATGACAACTCACCTATACCTCTATACTATCCCACTGCCCTGCAGAGCATGTCACCTACACCTATACTGTTCCCTGTTCTGCAGAGCATCTTACCTACACCTCTATACCATCCACAGTCCTGCAAAGCATCTCACCTACACCTCTATACCATCTGCAGTCCTGCAGAGCATCTCACCTACACCTCTATACTATCCCCCTACCCTGCAGAGCATCTCACGTATAATTCTTTATTATCGTACCCTGTAAAGCATCTCACCTACAATTGTATGTTATTCTCCTGCCCTGCAGAGCATCTCACTTACACCTCTTTACCATCCCCCATTTTGCAGAGCATCTCACCTACACCTCTATACCATCCCTGTCTTGCAGAGCATCTCACTTACACCTCTATACCATCCCTGTCTTGCAGAGCATCTCCCCTGCACCTCTATACCATCCTCAGTCCTGCAAAGCATCTCACCTACACCTCTATACTATCCCACAGTTCTGCAAAGCATCTCACCTACACCTCTATACCATCCCCCATCTTGCAGAGCATCTCACCTACACCTCTATACCATCCCTGTCTTGCAGAGCATCTCCCCTGCACCTCTATACCATCCTCAGTCCTGCAAAGCATCTCACCTACACCTCTATACCATCCCCTGTCTTGCAGAGCATCTCACCTACACCTCTATACCATCCCTGTCTTGCAGAGCATCTCACCTACACCTCTATACCATCCACAGTCCTGCAAAGCATCTCACCTACACCTCTATACCATCCCTGTCTTGCAGAGCATCTCACCTACACCTCTATACCATCCCTGTCTTGCATAGCATCTCACCTACACCTCTATACCATCCCTGTCTTGCATAGCATCTCACCTACACCTCTATACCATCCCCTGTCTTGCATAGCATCTCACCTACACCTCTATACCATCCCCTGTCTTGCAGAGCATCTCACCTACACCTCTATACCATCCTCAGTCCTGCAAAGCATCTCACCTACACCTCTATACCATCCCCTGTCTTGCATAGCATCTCACCTACACCTCTATACCATCCCCTGTCTTGCATAGCATCTCACCTACACCTCTATACCATCCCCTGTCTTGCAGAGCATCTCACCTACACCTCTATACCATCCTCAGTCCTGCAAAGCATCTCACCTACACCTCTATACCATCCCCTGTCTTGCATAGCATCTCACCTACACCTCTATACCATCCCCTGTCTTGCATAGCATCTCACCTACACCTCTATACCATCCACAGTCCTGCATAGCATCTCACCTACACCTCTATACCATCCACAGTCCTGCAAAGCATCTCACCTACACCTTTATATCATTCCTCGTCTTGCAGAGCATATAACCTAAAATTCTATATTATTCTCCAGCCCTGTTTTCCTGTGGGCATTCATGTCTGTGGACATTTTTCACATATCAGGTGAACATCCTCACCTCAAATATCAGAGATCTGAAACTTTGTGATACTGCAATTAGCAATTTTCTGTGTGGGCAATTTTCCATGTGGGCATTTTTCATGTGGGCAATTTTCATGTGGGCAATTTTCCATGTGGGCAATTTTTCATGTGGGCAATTTTCATGTGGGCAATTTTCCATGTGGGCATTTTTCTGGTCACCGACACTATCTTGTGTGTATATATACCCTTGATTGTTTTAAGATCTTGATGCCCTGAGGAAGTGGCTGTGAGCCATGAAACACATGTAGGCAAAATAAACAGAGTGTGTGAATAACTCTGTGTTTATCTTTGTGGTCAGCGGCATCTTATCCCAGCTCTTTTTGCTCTTATCTGGATTCTTCAGTTCTCAGCTGGGAGCCTGCAGCGACCTCTTGTGTGCTTTTATTGTAGTTGTGACACTCACAACTACATCAGGTGAGTTTAACCATTTGGGGTCTGTGGGACCTGTATAATAGCAATACTACTCTATGTGCGCTTCCTTTTGTCTTTTAATTTATATCAATATCTTCTCTGCACATGACTGTTGACTTTGAATAATGATGCAACCATCTGTGCCCTCCTATCTCACTCTCAGTACTTGTATAGTCATACTCTCATATTTACCATAGTCTTGGCATTTCTCCTATGAGCATCACCAGATGTCAGACATGGATATACTAGACTTTACATGTATTTTATGCTGTAAATATAATGTAAATATGTAATCTATGTAACAGCAGCACCTGATTGTATATATCTCCGTTTTTTTTCAGTGACTTATGTGATCAAGGTCTTGAATGACCGAAACGTCATTCTGTCGCAGTCACTATAAGAGCAATACATTTCACTAACAAGTGTATGTGTGCAGTGATTCTGATAGACATTTATATTAAGCACCCTGGCTACAGCTGCGTCTTATTTCTTATTTTCAGGGGGCGCCTAATATTAATAATGAATGATAAAATTTTCCTTTTATTTTTTAAAAATTGAGATACCGTATATACTTAAAATGACGGGGAATTTGTAACCAATTCAGTTGGCAATTTTTAACCTTTAACTCAATTGGTTACAAATTCTCTTTTCTTTCACCCCTTAAAAAAACCTAATAAAAGTGATTTGTAAATACCTTCTGTCAGGGTTGAGGTCCACCTGTTCTTCAGCTTCTTAGGGTGATTTGGTGTTATTTGGTCTTAATGTTTCTGTGGTGTCTGACAGCAACTGATCTTAGAAGCTGTCGTGTCACTAACCAGGAGCAGACTGACCCAGACTGAGCTGTGAAGGTTCTATATGAAGAGTCAGCTATGATGTCATAATGACCAACTGCCACTGTTGTCATGGAAACAACTGCTGGTCATGTGATCAAGTGGAATCTTGGCCTTAGTGAAATTGCCTTTCACGCCCGACATGCGGTACAATCCTGCAGTGTGTTACATTAGTGACATACAGGAGCATCTCAGTGAATTAGAAGACCATTAAAAAGTGACTTTATTTCAGTAATTCATTACATAAAGTGACACCCATCTATTATATAGAGTCATTACACACAGAGGATCTATGTCATGGGTTTATTTCTGTTAATGTTGATGTTTAATGAAAACCAAAAGGTCATTTAAAGTCGGGAGGATGAAGGGTCTGAGAGATAAAATATGACCTAAATAGGCATCAGAGGCTTCACCTTGTGTGGTTGTGAGAGTCAGGGTCGGACTGGGGTGCCTGGGGCCCACCAGGGATATTGACTCCAGGGGCCCACCCTTCAGCTATATGCTATATATATATCTGTTACCCGTTACACCCATTATATTGGCATCTCCAGCACATCACTGTGCGCTCACCATAACTTTGATGTACAATTGCTGTGGTTTGCATTAAAGGATTTCTTTGGAGAAACAAGTTATCAGTGATCCACAGGTTCGGTAGGTGATCACTTATTTATTGGTGAAATCCGACCAGTGGGAACTGAACTGTTAGAAGAATGTGGCACTTGTATCCCCATTATAAAATGCAGAGTCCGGTAATGATGTGACCACGGCTCCATTCATCATCATTGGGGCTTCCAGAAAAAGCCAAACCCAGCACTCACAGCCACCGAGGGAATGAGCGGATCAGTGATCGAGCTGTCCATCAGCTCCAGTCTAATGGGGAGAAAAGCTTATCACTTAGCCAAAGGCCACATGGCCATGTTGAGTATTTGGTCAGTATTTTACCTCAGCATTTGTAACCAAAACCGGGAAGAAACAGGGGCACCACTTTTCCTTTATTTGTTTTATCCACTCCTGGTTTTGGCTACAAATTCTAAGGTACAAATCTCACCAAATACTGAACACGTGTACAATTGCCTTAGAAGAGATGATTACTTGTTTTCACCGGAGAACCTCTAAAAGTTCATATTTGCCACTATTTAATGGTCACAGGGAAGGGTTAAACTTCCAAGTATTTAATCTCTATTGGAAATAAAGAATCTTCACCTCAGTAATATCATAAATAACAAATGACCGACCACAATCCACTATACCAAGACCAATAATACCACATACAAGTGAGAAATACTGCCACACTGTAACCAGACCACTTAGGGCCCCGTCACACGGGGCGACGGGGCTGGGGATGTCGGTGGCGAATGGCGGGGGTGCGCACGCTGTCGCCGCCCCCGCCAGCGTTGCTGCCCCCCGTTTAGACGGGCCGACTCTTCCAGCCCCGCGCCGGCGACCTGTCGGGCGGCATCGCCGCCGGGGTGTCTGACAACCCCGGCGGCGATGCAGGACAATGGGAGTCTGTGGCTCCCATCGCCTGACAGGTCGTCGGCGCCCGGTTACATGGTGCGATGTGTGCACATCGCCCCATGATGGTCGCCTGGTTTCACAGCAGTGCTGTGAAACCATGCGACCTCCTGGCACCGGCGACATCGCCCCTTTACATGTGGCGACGTAGGGGCGATGATGCCAGCGATACGCCACGCCCCCCACGTCGCCTCATGAATGGGCGGCGATTTCGCCCCATGTAACGGGTCCCTTACTTCCATCACGTAGGGAGACATATCACCACATCATGAACAGACTACATATTAATTTACCAAACCATACTGATCAGTGTTGTAGTGTTCGGTCACTAATAAAAACCATAATACTAATATTACCATAAGTGACATTATACACAGGAGCACTGTATATAGTGTAAGTGTAGAGATGATACAGTGATCACCAGTGACATTACACACAGGACCTCTGTATATAGTGTATAGTGGACATGTACAGATAATACAGTGATCACCAGTGACATTACACACAGGACCTCTGTATATAGTGTATAGTGGACATGTACAGATAATACAGTGATCACCAGTGACATTACACACAGGACCTCTGTATATAGTGTATAGTGGACATGTACAGATAATACAGTGATCACCAGTGACATTACACACAGGACCTCTGTATATAGTGTATAGTGGACATGTACAGATAATATAGTGATCACCAGTGACATTACACACAGGACCTCTGTATATAGTGTATAGTGGACATGTACAGATAATACAGTCATCACCAGTGACATTACACACAGGACCTCTGTATATAGTGTATAGTGGACATGTACAGATAATACAGTAATCACCAGTGATGTCTGTAGCTGAAGTCATTTTCTTCTTCATACAGCGCAGACCATTATCACGTCTTCCAGCCAGGACTCGTCTCTATAGAAAACAACACACAGACATTTATACCTAATATCTTCTAGAACACATCCCCACTTTTCCACTAATTTCTACAGTACGACAGATGACGAAAAAAGCGACATAGTGCAAATAAACAGGAGCTCCCTCCCCTCATTGAAAACAGTATGCTCAAAAGTAAAATATACTACAGGAGTAATAATGTCCCTTAATTGGCCTCTAAAGTAACTAGGTCCCCCAGTTGTCACTAAAAACTAATGTATCTTCCTAATTCTGGCTCCCATACAGTAAATATGTCCCCGATCCTGGCCCCTTGCCAAACAGTAACACTGACACTGGGGGTACAGGATAATGACACTGGGGGTACAGGATAATGACACTGGGGTACAGGATAATGACACTGGGGGTACAGGATAATGACACTGGGGGTACAGGATAATGACACTGGGGGTACAGGATAATGACACTGGGGGTACAGGATAATGACACTGACACTGGGGGTACAGGACAATGACACTGGGGGTACAGAATAATGACACTGACACTGGGGGTACAGGACAATGACACTGGGGTACAGGATAATGACACTGACACTGGGGGTACAGGATAATGACACTGGGGTACAGGATAATGACACTGGAGGTACAGGATAATGACACTGGGGGTTCAGGATAATGACACTGGGGGTTCAGGATAATGACACTGGGGGTTCAGGATAATGACACTGGGGTACAGGATAATGACACTGGGGGTACAGGATAATGACACTGGGGGTTCAGGATAATGACACTGGGGGTTCAGGATAATGACACTGGGGTACAGGATAATGACACTGACACTGGGGGTACAGGATAATGACACTGGGGGTACAGGATAATGACACTGGGGTACAGGATAATGACACTGGGGGTTCAGGATAATGACACTGGGGGTACAGGATAATGACACTGGGGGTACAGGATAATTACACTGGGGGTTCAGGATAATGACACTGGGGGTACAGGATAATGACACTGGGGGTACAGGATAATGACACTGGGGGTTCAGGATAATGACACTGGGGGTTCAGGATAATGACACTGGGGGTACAGGATAATGACACTGGGGGTACAGGATAATGACACTGGGGGTACAGGATAATGACACTGGGGTACAGGATAATGACACTGGGGGTACAGGATAATGACACTGGGGGTACAGGATAATGACACTGGGGGTACAGGATAATGACACTGACACTGGGGGTACAGGATAATGACACTGGGGTACAGGATAATGACACTGGGGGTACAGGATAATGACACTGACACGGGGGTACAGGATAATGACACTGACACTGGGGGTACAGGATAATGATACTGGGGTACAGGATAATGACACTGACACTGGGGGTTCAGGATAATGACACTGGGGTACAGGATAATGACACTGGGGTACAGGATAATGACACTGGGGGTACAGGATAATGACACTGACACTGGGGGTTCAGGATAATGACACTGGGGGTACAGGATAATGACACTGAGGGTACAGGATAATGACACTGGGGGTTCAGGATAATGACACTGGGGGTACAGGATAATGACACTGGGGGTACAGGATAATGACACTGGGGTACAGGATAATGACACTGGGGGTACAGGATAATGACACTGGAGGTACAGGATAATGACACTGGGGTACAGGATAATGACACTGACACTGGGGGTACAGGATAATAATACTGGGGTACAGGATAATGACACTGGGGTACAGGATAATGACACTGGGGGTACAGGATAATGACACTGGGGGTACAGGATAATGACACTGGGGGTACAGGATAATGACACTGGGGTACAGGATAATGACACTGGGGGTACAGGATAATGACACTGGGGTACAGGATAATGACACTGGGGGTACAGGATAATGACACTGGGGGTACAGGATAATGACACTGGGGTACAGGATAATGACACTGGGGGAACAGGATAATGACACTGACACTGGGGGTACAGGATAATGACACTGGGGGTACAGGACAATGACACTGGGGGTACATGACAATGACACTGGGGGTACAGGATAATGACACTGGGGGTACAGGATAATGACACTGGGGGTACAGGATAATGACACTGGCATTGGGGGTACAGGATAATGACGCTGGGGTACAGGACAATGACGCTGACGGTACAGGACAATGATGCTGACGCTGGGGGGGACAATGACGCTGAGGGTACAGGACAATGATGCTGACGCTGGGGTACAGGATAATGACGCTGACACTTGTTCTGATATAATGGGAAAGCTGGGTGCAGAGAAAAGGTGTATAGCACAGCAGGGGATGGGAAAGCGCTTGTTTCCCTCAGCACCCCCACCTTTTCCACCCCCTGCTCTGCTATACACATTTTCCCCAGCACTCAGCTTTCCCATGCTCTTCTATCCTCTATCCCTCAGCACTCAGCTTTCCCATGCTCTTCTATCTCTCAGCACTCAGCTTTCCCATGCTCTTCTATCCCTTAGCACTCAGCTTTCCCAAGCTCATCTATCCTCTATCCATCAGCACTCAGCTTTCCCATGCTCTTCTATCCCTCAGCACTCAGCTTTCCCATGCTCCTTTATCTTCTTTCCCTCAGCATCCAGCTTTCCCATGCTCCTCTATCCTCTTTCCCTCAGCACACAGCTTTTCCACGCTCTTCTATCCTCTTTCCTCAGTTCCAGCTTTCTCATGCTCTTCTATCGTTCTTTCCCTCAGCATCCAGCTTTCCCATGCTCCTCTATCCTCTTTCCCTCAGCACACAGCTTTTCCACGCTCTTCTATCCTCTTTCCCTCAGCACACAGCTTTTCCACGCTCTTCTATCCTCTTTCCTCAGTTCCAGCTTTCTCATGCTCTTCTATCGTTCTTTCCCTCAGCATCCAGCTTTCCCATGCTCCTCTATCCTCTTTCCCTCAGCACACAGCTTTCTCCACGCTCTTCTATCCTCTTTCCCTCAGCACACAGCTTTTCCACGCTCTTCTATCCTCTTTCCTCAGTCCAGCTTTCTCATGCTCTTCTATCGTTCTTTCCCTCAGCATCCAGCTTTCCCATGCTCCTCTATCCTCTTTCCCTCAGCACACAGCTTTTCCACGCTCTTCTATCCTCTTTCCCTCAGCACACAGCTTTTCCACGCTCTTCTATCCTCTTTCCTCAGTCCCAGCTTTCTCATGCTCTTCTATCGTTCTTTCCCTCAGCACCCAACTTTGCCTTGCTCTTCTAATATGCTTTCCCATGTTCTGATTTCCCTCAGCACCCAGCTCTCCCATGATAGCAGAACATGGGAAAGCTGGGTGCTGATGGAAATCAGAACATGGGAAAGCTGAGGAATAGAGGATAGGAGAGCATGGGAAGCTGGGTGCTGAGGAATAGAGCTTCTTCCCCTCAGCAGGCAGTTTTCTCATCCTCTGCTCTGCTGCTATCACTTTCTTCCCTCGGCTATATGGTGGACGTGTCACTTACAGCACAGCCAGCAGGTTCTGGCCCAGTCAATGTAAGGCCTTTTTCACATCAGCAATTTCGTCCAGATCCGGTGGATCCGGACAAAAATCGCATCTGCCGCAACCGCGGCTATACCGCACATGCCGGACCTGCTGCAAGCCCCTTAGACAATGCATGGGGCTTACCACAAGTGCACCGCAAGTGCAGCCGTTAGGCGGCAGGTGAGGTAAATCTGCTGCATCTGCCACAATCAGCCAAAAACGCTGATGTGAAAGGAGCTTAAGGCTGATTTCACACTAGCGTTTGTGTCTACATGCGTCTGACATGCAGGTGCAAACGTAGTCATACTGATGTGAACGCAGCGGGGGATCCTCCGCATGCCTTCACATAGTATAGTGCCCGGCCAGCCAATCAGCGGTCGGTCTCGGCGGTGGCCTGGAGATCAGAGGCGGCCGCCAGGAGATCAGCAGTGGCCGCCACTGATCTCCCTGTGGCTGCCTCTGATTTCTATGGAGATTTCAATGGATCCGCAGCATCTGCCTGCGTTGTCATGCGGAGGACACTGCGGATCCATTGAGCTCCATGCATTCTTTGTGCACTTGCGGTCACTTGCTGATAAAATAAGCCCCCGCGAATGCACAGAAAATGCAACATGTTGTGTTCGGAGGGTGCTATTAAAAAATGCATCTGAACGCGAATGTAACCAAATGCAGCCATATGCAGGTACTATGTGTTCCCATATTATACATAGGAATGCAGTGCGCATGCGTTTGGTTAAACTGCGTTCTGTACGCAAATGTGAAACCGGCCCAATAGCCCCAGCCCTCCTCTCACAAGCAGTCACACACACACACACCTCCCCGGGTAAGTACAGGATGGAGAAAAGGAGATGTAAAGAACTCTATACACCCCCGAAACACACACACACAAACACACACACACACATACACACAAACACACACACACATACATATACATACACACACACAAACACACACACATATACACACAAACACACACACACATACACACATATACACACACACACACATATACATACACACACACAAACACACACACATACATATACACACAAACACACACACACACAAATACATACACATACACACACATACACATACACACACATATACATACACATACACACACACACACATATACACACACACACACACACATATACACACACACACACACACATATACACACACACATATACACACAAACACACACACATATACACACAAACACACATACACACAAACACACACACATACAAGCTCTATCTTCCCATCCAGCAATGTCTTCCCCCTTGTAGCCTCCTCCCCCCTCTGTTGTCTCACCCATGTGCTCTGTGTCTTCTTCCTGAGCTGCACTGTGACTGACTTCACTGCAGGGGATCAGCACCGCCCCGCAGCTGACGTCACAGGCCTCTGCCGGCTTATGCATATTCATGGCCCACGCAGTCTGGAAGCTGCCTGGGGAGGAGAGCACAGCACGGGGAGGGGACAAAGAAAGCCGAGAGGGACAAGTTACTCCTGGGGCACAATGTGTCGGCTTCTTCAGTTGTCACAGTGACTGACAGACTGTGCACGGGTGCAGACTGTCTGCGGGCGGCTGTGCACTCGCACCGTCGCACGGATCAGCAGGGGGTAGTGAGAGGCGGGGCTAGGTGGCCAGGGCCTCTAGACCTGAGGGCCTCCCATGACTTTTACCCGGTTACCCGGCAGAGCAGTCCGAGGCTGTGTTAACCTGTTCTTTTTGCTTGCAACATCAAAGCGAATATTTACCTGTTTCTTTAATAAAAGTGTGAATTTCATGTCTGTTATAAAAAAATATAAAAATCTCTCTGTAATGTGGGTAGTGTGATGCTTGGGGACAAGCGTATTTCACCAAGGGGGAGTGTGGCGCCCCGCAACGAGTGCGTCACAGGAGGGTATTGCAGCCATAAATGCAGCAGCAATATTCTCTGACCCAGCAGTCATCTGGTTAACTCAGAGATCCATACTCTGCATGCCTCACTTAGCATAGAGGGCCAATCAAGGTCCTGGTGGGCGGAGTGCAAGAGTAGCGTGTAGTGGAAGTTTAGTCCAGGCTTAGAGAGTTCTAGTCTCGGGTCTGGAGAAGTAACAGCAACTTAGAAGACCCCTGCAGACTCCCAGCTCTGCACCCTAGGAGAGGGGGTTGCACAGCCGGTGCAGCCCCCTGGCCACCTTCTACCGGCCATCTCCCTACCAATTACGGGCATCAAAGAAACGGGTTCCCAAAGACTCCCGTGCCCTTATACAGCCGGTTTGCTGGTACCGAAGCTAGCAGCAGTTCAGCTCTGCTATGCGAACCAGAGGCGTGGAGGAGCAGCTTTCCAGGAGCACCCCACCACCAGCCAAATTCCCGTCGTCTAACCAGCGGTGTACCCACCAAGGGACCCAAGGCTCCCCAAAACATCTATCGCGTATACTTTGGATAGGGCATTCAAGCAGCCTCCCTGTACCCGACCTGGTATTCCTGGGCGACAATGGCAACACAACTTAGATAGAATGGAGGAACACTGCGGATCTCTGAGGGACACCTATCACTGCTGAGTCCACCCGGTCCACTACCCGTTAACTGTATGCCATGTACTGCCTGCTGGTTACAGTAAAGACCCGTTACAGAGACTTACAGTGTCCGTGCTTCCTTATGACTACATCCGCCTGCACACAAGGTAACCGCAGCTGCCGCACAACATCTTAAGCAGCTCCAGCCTCCGGGGATCACCGCTCAGCCTGTGGGGAGCGTTCCATCTTGCTGCTATCCATCCCCCGGAGGCTCCGCAGCGTCGGTAAGACTTACCAAACTACTCATAGGTGGCGTCACGACAAATTAACCCCTTAATCTGTTCCCACAAGACGTCTCTTCTTTTTGATCTGCACTCAACCGGGCCCCACTACCGGCAGGCGCGGTCCACCCGTGACAAGGAGGAAGAAGCTACATGCCTGTCTAAACTGGAGTCCCGGCCACGGTGAGTCACACACACCATAATACAGGGCCACAGGGTGAGTGCACACACCATAATACAGGGCCACAGGGTGAGCGCACACACCATAATACAGGGCCACAGGGTGAGTGCACACACCATAATACAGGGCCACAGGGTGAGCGCACACACCATAATACATAGTCACAAGGTGAGCGCACACCATAATACAGGGCCACAGGGTGAGCGCATACACCATAATACAGGGCCACAGGGTGAGTGCACACACCATAATACAGGGCCACAGGGTGAGCACACACCATAATACAGAGCCACAGGGTGAGTCACACACACCATAATACAGGGCCACAGGGTGAGTGCACACACCATAATACAGAGCCACAGGGTGAGCGCACACACCATAATACATGGTCACAAGGTGAGCACACACCATAATACAGGGCCACAGGGTGAGCGCACACACCATAATACAGGGCCACAGGGTGAACGCACACCATAATACAGGGCCACAGGGTGAGCGCACACACCATAATACAGGGCCACAGGGTGAGCACACACACCATAATACAGGGCCACAGGGTGAGCACACACACCATAATACAGAGTCAGTGCACACACCATAATACAGAGCCACAGGGAGAGGGCACACACCATAATACAGAGTCAGTGCACACACCGTAATACAGAGCCACAGGGTGAGGGCACACACCATAATACAGAGCCACAGGGTGAGTGCACACACCATAATACAGGGCCACAGGGTGAGCGCACACACCACCATAATACAGGGCCACAGGGTGAGGGCACACATCATAATACAGGGCCACAGGGTGAGCACACACACCATAATACAGAGTCAGTGCACACACCATAATACAGAGCCACAGGGTGAGGGCACACACCATAATACAGAGTCAGTGCACACACCGTAATACAGAGCCACAGGGTGAGGGCACACACCATAATACAGGGCCACAGGGTAAGGGCACACACCATAATACAGGGCCACAGGGTGAGGGCACACACCATAATACAGGGCCACAGGGTGAGCATGCACACCATAATACAGGGCCACAGGGAGAGCGCACACACCATAATACAGGGCCACAGGGTGAGCGCACACACCATAATACATGGCCACAAGGTGAGTGCACACACCATAATACAGGGCCACAGGGTGATTGCACACACCATAATACAGGGCCACAGGGTGAGCGTGTAGAGACCACTGGGACGAGGGTACTCGGTACCGGACCGGGTCTGCTACTGGGGAAGTCACGAGTGGTCCTGGTCTGGACCGTGTCCCAGGCTGGCAAATAATAAAAGGGGATATTTACAGGGGATTTTCTGTCGTGACGCCACCCACTGTATGCGGCCAGTAATAGGGCCGCCGCTGCTGCAGAACCTCTGGGGGTGATGTAGTGGCAGCGGAGATGGAATAGTTCCCGTGGGTAGAACTGTATCCCCCGGGGCAGTGATGATTAAAGTCTATGGTGTAGGGTGCAGGCTGGGTGCAAATCAATTACTAGCCAGATGCTACAGAAATCCTTCCTCGGTGCTGGAGCTGACAGGCTGTGGCTCTGCAGGTGGGGATCCTTTGCAAGCCTGCATGGAGGGAATAGCATTCAAGCAGAGACACACAAGGGAGGCATATTCAGGGTTCTCCGTGTTTACTTCTCAAGCTCTTCAGTACAATTCACAGTTCAGTACAGTTCCATACAGTTCTTACAATTCAGTACACGGGCACACTTTCCCTCTCCGGGTTCCCTTTACAATCTGCAGCCAGGTCTCTCTCTCTGTGACCCCTCACACTGTCTCTGTGTCCTTTCCGGGCTGTTAACTCTCTGTGTCTGTGTTCGCTTGGTGTGCGTCTCCGGACAGTATGGCGGTGACTCGGGCCTCTGTGGGTCCTCCTGGTTGTCACTAAGCTGCCTGTCCTTGGGGGTAGGGACCCTAACGTGTAGCTGTGGTCCCCTGTCGGTATCTGGGAATGCCGGGTGAAACTAGGGTCCCCTCTAGAGCCAACACTCTACTCAGCCCAGCCTCCAGCAGTCCTTCAGTGTGAGGCTCTACCAGGCTCTCTCAACTGTGTCTTCCAGTGTCATAGGAGGGCTACTCTGCCTGCAGTCTGTCGTCTTGGCTGTAATTCTAGGGCCCGGTATCACCGTCCCTCTCTGTCCTCTCACACTCCTGGCGATCTGGTTTCGGACGGGCTTTCTCTCTCCTCCGGCTCGCACTGACTCGGTACAGATTCTGCGCTCCTACACCTCACTCTTCCAGGACGTGTGATCCCTTCTTTCCTTCTCAGCTTAACTCGGCCTGCTGCTGTCTCTCGGCCTGTGCCGTGTTCCTCATCCTGCTGCTGGTCTGTATCTTTTCTGGTCGGCTCCCTGGGCCTACTAACTCCTTCCTCCTCCCCTTCACTATTTCTACTGTCTGTCACCTGACTATGTGTGTGGCCCAACCCACTGCTCTAAATCCACCACCCCTCGCTTGCCTAGAGTCTCCAGGTTCCGGGTTGGATGCTGCCCTCTACTGTACGTGGGTTGTGTGGGCTGTGAGGGTGTTGATGTGCAACTGTCGTCCTACCTGCCTGGCTGCAGTTCCCTTTGTGGCCTCCTGGATGCAGAGGCGCCACAAGCCACACACCATATTGCACACAGCGGTCCCCTCCTCCACTGACATTGTGCCAAATCTCCTTCACAGTTGTAGATTCGGCAGATGTGTCGTGGAAGAGGGACACTGTATGCAATGGTGCGTGGGGGTACTTAGGCTACGGCGGGCCTTACAGTCTGGAGTGGCTGGTATACTGTAGACTGGGAAGAGACTTTCTGAGAGCCTGGGTGTATAGTCCCAGTTCTCCATTTACATGCAGGTCCGATACAACACGCCCCCTGGTCTTCTCTTGCAGCCGCAACAGTGTTCTGGGTGACAATGCAAAGCTGACAGGATTATTACAAACTGTCAACATTGCAGCAGCCTGGATACACATAGAAATTATACAAAAAGCCCGGACATCCCCTTTAAAGTGATATTTCCATCTCAGGCATATAATGTCTCTTTTTGAACCTTGAAATGTTTTGAGAATGGGCCTCCATCTGGAGAGAGGCCTGAACTGTGCCGCCATCTGAGAGAGGCCTGAATGTGCCGCCATCTGGAGCAGAGGCCTGAATGTGCCGCCATCTGGAGCCAGGCCTGAATGTGCCGCCATCTGGAGAGAGGCCTGAATGTGCCGCCATCTGGAGAGGCCTGAATGTGCCGCCATCTGGAGCAGGCCTGAATGTGCCGCCATCTGGAGAGAGGCCTGAATGTGCCGCCATTTGGAGGCCAGGCCTGAATGTGCCGCCATCTGGAGAGAGGCCTGAATGTGCCGCCATCTGGAGAGAGGCCTGAATGTGCCGCCATCTGGAGAGAGGCCTGAATGTGCCTGCCATCTGGAGCCAGGCCTGAATGTGCCGCCATCTGGAGCCAGGCCTGAATGTGCCGCCATCTGGGGCAGGCCTGAATGTGCCGCCATCTGGAGGAGGCCTGAATCGTGCCGCCATCTGGAGAGAGGCCTGAATGTGCCAGCCATCTGGAGGCAGGCCTGAATGTGCCGCCATCTGGAGAGAGGCCTGAATGTGCCGCCATCTGGAGAGCAGGCCTGAATGTGCCGCCATCTGAGAGAGGCCTGAATGTGCCGCCATCTGGAGAGAGGCCTGAATGTGCCGCCATCTGGAGCAGGCCTGAATGTGCCGCCATCTGGAGAGAGGCCTGAACTAGTGCCGCCATCTGGAGACGAGGCCTGAATGTGCCGCCATCTGGAGCAGGGCCTGAATGTGCCGCCATCTGAGAGAGGCCTGAATGTGCCGCCATCTGGAGAGAGGCCTGAATGTGCCGCCATCTGGAGCAGGCCTGAATGTGCCGCCATCTGGAGAGAGGCCTGAATGTGCCGCCATCTGGAGAGAGGCCTGAATGTGCCGCCATCTGGAGAGAGGCCTGAATGTGCCGCCATCTGGGGCAGGCCTGAATGTGCCGCCATCTGGAGCCAGGCCTGAATGTGCCGCCATCTGGAGAGAGGCCTGAATGTGCCGCCATCTGGAGAGAGGCCTGAATGTGCCGCCATCTGGAGAGAGGCCTGAATGTGCCGCCATCTGGAGAGAGGCCTGAATGTGCCGCCATCTGGAGCCAGGCCTGAATGTGCCGCCATCTGGAGAGAGGCCTGAATGTGCCGCCATCTGGAGAGAGGCCTGAATGTGCCGCCATCTGGAGCAGGCCTGAATGTGCCGCCATCTGGAGAGGCCTGAATGTGCCGCCATCTGGAGAGAGGCCTGAATGTGCCGCCATCTGGAGCAGGCCTGAATGTGCCGCCATCTGGAGCAGGCCTGAATGTGCCGCCACTGGAGGAGGCTGAATGGCCGCATTGAGAGGCCTGAATGTGCCGCCATCTGGAGAGAGGCCTGAATGTGCCGCCATCTGGAGAGGCCTGAATGTGCCGCCATCTGGAGCAGGCCTGAATGTGCCGCCATCTGGAGAGAGGCCTGAATGTGCCGCCATCTGGAGAGAGGCCTGAATGTGCCGCCATCTGGAGCCAGGCCTGAATGTGCCGCCATCTGGAGAGAGGCCTGAATGTGCCGCCATCTGGGAGAGGCCTGAATGTGCCGCCATCTGGAGAGAGGCCTGAATGTGCCGCCATCTGGAGAGAGGCCTGAATGTGCCGCCATCTGGAGCCAGGCCTGAATGTGCCGCCATCTGGAGAGAGGCCTGAATGTGCCGCCATCTGGGAGAGGCCTGAATGTGCCGCCATCTGGAGACAGGCCTGAATGTGCCGCCATCTGGAGCAGGCCTGAATGTGCCGCCATCTGGAGGAGGCCTGAATGTGCCGCCATCTGGAGAGAGGCCTGAATGTGCCGCCATCTGGAGAGGCCTGAATGTGCCGCCATCTGGAGAGAGGCCTGAATGTGCCGCCATCTGGAGCGAGGCCTGAATGTGCCGCCATCTGAGAGAGGCCTGAATGTGCCGCCATCTGGAGAGGCCTGAATGTGCCGCCATCTGGAGAGAGGCCTGAATGTGCCGCCATCTGGAGCAGGCCTGAATGTGCCGCCATCTGGAGCCAGGCCTGAATGTGCCGCCATCTGGAGAGAGGGCCTGAATGTGCCGCCATCTGGAGAGAGGCCTGAATGTGCCGCCATCTGAGAGAGGCCTGAATGTGCCGCCATCTGGAGCCAGGCCTGAATGTGCCGCCATCTGGAGAGAGGCCTGAATGTGCCGCCATCTGGAGAGAGGCCTGAATGTGCCGCCATCTAGGCTGAATTGCCATGGAAGGCTGAATGTGCCGCCATCTGGAGAGAGGCCTGAATGTGCCGCCATCTGGAGAGGCCTGAGTGCCATCTGGAGATGGCCTGAATGTCCCATCTGGAGCAGGCCTGAATGTGCCGCCATCTGGAGGAGGCCTGAATGTGCCGCCATCTGGAGAGGCCTGAATGTGGCCGCCTATGTGCGCATCTGAGCGAGGCTGAATGTGCCGCCATTGGAGAGCAGTGCCTTGAAGCTGTCCATCTGGAGAGGCCTGAATTGGCACGACCATGGCATGAGGAGCCTGAATGTGCGCCATCTGGAGAAGGCTGAATGTCCGCATCTGAGAGAGGCCTGAATGTGCCGCCATCTGGAAGAGGCCTGATGGATTGAGCCTATAAGCCCATCTGGAGAAGGCTGAATGTGCCGCCATCTGGACAGCTGAATGTGGCCATTGAATGATGGCGCATCTGGAGAAGGCCTGAATGTCCGCCATCTGGGAGGCCTGAATGTGCCGCCATCTGGAGACTGAAGCGCCTGAATGTGTGCCGCCATCTGGAAGCTAGGCCTGAATTGCGCCATCTGGAGAAGGCTGAAGTGCGCATCTGTGATGTTGAAGCCTGAATGTGCCGCCATCTGAGAGAGGCCTAATGTGCCGCCATCTGGAGCAGCCTGAATGTGCCTTAGCCATTGGAGAGGCTGAATGTCGCCATCTGGAGAGCCTGATGTGCCGCCATCTGAGAGGCTGAATGCGATGGAGGGCCGAGGCGCCATCTGGAGAGGCCTGAATGTGCCGCCATCTGGAGCCAGGCCTGAATGTGCCCATCTGGAGAGAGGCTGAACTGTGCCGCATCTGGGCCTATGCCATTAGCTGGTCACTGGAAGAGGCATGGCGCCATGGAGGAGCCTGATGTGCCTCCATCGGTGAGAGGACTGAATGTCCGACATGTGAGTCATCTACTGAATGTGCTGCCATCTGAGCGGCTGATGTGGCACACTGAGAGAGGCAGAATGTCGCATCTGACAGGGATATGTGCCGATGGGCATGGCTGAAGCCCATTGGTACCATGACTGGATTGCTAGTCCATCTGGACAGACATGAAGTGCATGCCATCGGAGAGATGTGTCATGGAATGTGTCCGCCATCTAGGACCTGACATGGCCATGAGGGACTGAATGTGCCTGCCCTGGAGGGGCCTGCAAGTGCAGCGGCTGAGGGCCTGTGTGCCCATCGCGGCCGGGTTGTGTCCTCGCATGAAGGTGAGGGCCGGTGTGCTGCCATGCTGGGAGTGAGTCGCCAGGAGCGGGCCGATGTGCTCACACTGGTGGGGAGTTGCCTGATCTGGCAGCCTAGATGCTGCCCATGTGGGTGAGCCAGGCTGGAATGTACGCATCTGGCAGCAGAGCTGAGTGCGCTTTGTGCAGCAGGCAGGTGTGTGACATGCTGGGAGTTGTAGTCCTGCACAGGATGATGGCCAGGGGTGTGTGTGCACATGCTGGGAGTTGTAGTCCTGCACAGGATGCGTGGCAGGGGTGTGTGCACATGCTGGAGTTGTAGTCCTGCACAGGATGCGTGGCCAGGGGTGTGTGCACATGCTGGGAGTTGTAGTCTGCACAGGATGCGTGGCCAGGGGTGTGTGCACATGCTGGGAGTTGTAGTCTGCACAGGATGCGTGGCCAGGGTGTGGCACATGCTGGGAGTTGTAGTCCTGCACAGGATGCGTGGCCAGGGGTGTGTGCACATGCTGGGAGTTGTAGTCCTGCACAGGATGCGTGGCCAGGGGTGTGTGCACATGCTGGGAGTTGTAGTCCTGCACAGGATGCGTGGCCAGGGGTGTGTTCACATGCTGGGAGTTGTAGTCCTGCACAGGATGCGTGGCCAGGGGTGTGTTCACATGCTGGGAGTTGTAGTCCTGCACAGGATGCGTGGCCAGGGGTGTGCGCACATGCTGGGAGTTGTAGTCCTGCACAGGATGCGTGGCCAGGGGTGTGCGCACATGCTGGGAGTTGTAGTCCTGCACAGGATGCGTGGCCAGGGGTGTGTGCACATGCTGGGAGTTGTAGTCCTGCACAGGATGCGTGGCCAGGGGTGTGTGCACATGCTGGGAGTTGTAGTCCTGCACAGGATGCGTGGCCAGGGGTGTGTGTACATGCTGGGAGTTGTAGTCCTGCACAGGATGCGTGGCCAGGGGTGTGTGTACATGCTGGGAGTTGTAGTCCTGCACAGGATGCGTGGCCAGGGGTGTGTTCACATGCTGGGAGTTGTAGTCCTGCACAGGATGCGTGGCCAGGGGTGTCTTCAAATGCTGAGAGTTGTAGTCCTGCACAGGATGCGTGGCCAGGGTGTGTTTCACATGCTGGGAGTTGTAGTCCTGCACAGGATGCGTGGCCAGGGGTGTGTGCACATGCTGGGAGTTGTAGTCCTGCACAGGATGCGTGGCCAGGGGTGTGTGCGCATGCTGGGAGTTGTAGTCCTGCACAGGATGCGTGGCTAGGGGTGTGTGCACATGCTGGGAGTTGTAGTTAGAGCTAGTTAGTGTTTATGCATTTGTCTCTTATTTATTAATATTGCTTTACATATATAGATTTTTGTTTGTTGGGTAGGAGAATATATATAATGAAGGTGAATGTGAATGCTGCATTTGATGGTAGAAAAGGAAACCATTTCGGATAAAATACATTCATAAAAAAAACAACAAATTGCTAGATTTCCTATCTTAATAATAATAATGTAGTAGAAACTTCATACTGTGATGAGGCGTCTCCATCTCTGTCTCGCAGCGCTGCAGTTGGACTTTGACAGTCACATATTCGGGCAGCATCTGACCAAGCAGGTGATCCTGAAGGCCGTGCCCCGATTCCTGAGCAATGACAACCCCAAGAAGCCGCTGGCGCTCTCCTTACACGGCTGGACCGGGACCGGCAAGAACTACGTCAGCCAAATCCTGGTCAACCACATCTACTCTGAGCCCATGAGGAAGAAGTGTGTGCGCACCATCGTGGCCACGCTGCACTTCCCACACGCCAATCAGATCCAGAAGTACAAGGTAATGATGGATCTACCGTTCTGGGCACACGGCTCCTCCGCAGACATGTGCTGCCATCATTGCACCTGCCATCTGTGATTACACACGATCTGTTTATTACCCCGGGGTCACATAGACCTGCATCAGAGCTGCGGACACAGAACGGCAGTAGAGCTCTAATGCTACTTTTATATTATACAGTTGTGGCCAAAAGTATTGACACCCCTGCAATTCTGTCAGATAATCCTCAGTTTCTTCCTGAAAATTATTGCAATCACAAATTCTTTGGTATTATTATCTTCATTTAATTTGTGTTCAATGAAAAAACAGAAAAAGAATTGTCCTAAAGCCAAATTGGATCTAATTCCACCAAACATAAAAAAGGGGGTGGACAAAAGTATTGGCACTGTTAGAAAAATCATGTGATGCTTCTCTAATTTGTGTAATTAACAGCACCTGTAACTTACCTGTGGCACCTAACAGGTGTTGGCAATAACTAAATCACACTTGCAGCCAGTTGACATGGATTAAAGTTGACTCAACCTCTGTCCTGTGTCCTTGTGTGTACCACATTGAGCATGGAGTAAAGAAAGAAGACCAAAGAACTGTCTGAGGACTTGAGAAACCAAATTGTGAGGAAGCATGAGCAATCTCAAGGCTACAAGTCCATCTCCAAAGACCTGAATGTTCCTGTGTCTACCGTGCGCAGTGTCATCAAGAAGTGTAAAGCCCATGGCACTGTGGCTAACCTCCCTAGATGTGGACGGAAAAGAAAAATTGACAAGAGATTTCAAAGCATGATAGTGCGGATGGTGGATAAAGAACCTCGACTAACATCCAAACAAGTTCAAGCTGCCCTGCAGTCCGAGGGTACAACAGTGTCACCCCGTACTATCCGTCGGCGTCTGAATGAAAAGGGACTGTATGGTAGGAGACCCAGGAAGACCCCACTTCTTACCCCGAGACATAAAAAAGCCAGGCTGGAGTTTGCCAAAACTTACCTGAGAAAGCCTAAAACGTTTTTGAAGAATGTTCTCTGGTCAAATGAGACAAAAGTAGAGCTTTATGGGCAAAGGCATCAACATAGAGTTTACAGGAGAAAAAGAAGCATTCAAAGAAAAGAACAAGGTCCCTACAGTCAGACATGGTGGAGGCTCCCTGATGTTTTGGGGTTGCTTTGCTGCCTCTGGCACTGGACTGCTTGACCGTGTGCATGGCATTATGAAGTCTGAAGACTACCAACATATTGTGCAGCATAATGTAGGGCCCAGTGTGAGAAAGCTGGGTCTCCCTCAGAGGTCATGGGTCTTCCAGCAGGACAATGACCCAAAACACACTTCAAAAAGCACTAGAAAATGGTTTGAGAGAAAGCACTGGAGACTTCTAAGGTGGCAGCAATGAGTCCAGACCGGAATCCCATAGATCACCTGTGGAGAGATCTAACAATGGCAGTTTGGAGAAGGCGCCCTTCACATATCAGGGACCTGGAGCAGTTTGCCAAAGAAGAATGGTCTAAAATTCCAGCAGAGCATTGTAAGAAACTCATTGATGGTTACCGGAAGCGGTTGATCGCAGTTATTTTGGCTAAAGGTTGTGCAACCAAGTATTAGGCTGAGGGTGCCAATACTTTTGTCTGGCCCGTTTTTGGAGTTTTGTGTGAAATGATCAATGTTTTGCTTTATGCTTCATTCTCTTTTGTGGTTTTTTCATTGAAGACAAATTAAATGACGATAATAATACCAAAGAATTTGTGATTGCAATCATTTTCAGGAAGAAACGGAGGATTATCTGTCAGAATTGCAGGGGTGTCAATACTTTTGGCCACAACTGTAGATGAACAATGCAGAGGGTGTAGATTGGACTTTCCCTTTAAGAGCCACTATTACATTTGTTGGGTTGTGTTAGGAGACTATTTATGCAATTATCTCATTCCTAATCCCTAAGGCTGTGTGCTCACGATCCGGAGGTAGTGTGTGTTGGACACTTCCGGACCTGCGGGAAGACGTGGGTACACGCAGGGACAGCGCAGCCGCCCTGTGCCCACAACCTGCATTGGGTGCAGGGCGGCTTCTCCTTTTGTTCACCTGATAGTGATCGCTACCGACTCCACAGTATGAAATTAACATGGTGCAGGAGCACAGCAACCCGCACCACAGTGGAAAATACACTGCGGAGGGGAGAAGCACAGTGAGCATTGGATTTCTTAAAATCATCCACTATGCTGGCACTGTACAATGCAGCGTTTTGGATGTAGTGGCAAGACGCTGCTGTTCCGGATTGTGTGCACGATACTTTAATGACTGAGCTCAAGAGCTAAGCCCTCTCCATACTCGGCAGGTGATGGCTGTGTTGCAATAACCATCACCTGCATCTTGTGACCACGGCATTTAAAAGGTGTAAAACTGTTGGCCGCTGACGTATTGCAGTGTATAGTACAAGTAATCGTAGGTACGTGTCCTGTAGGGGCTGAAAAAGTTGTTAAAAATAGATCTTTAGTCCTCTCCCTCCCTTTGAGGTCATGCGCTTAGCTTGCATTATCCCCTGCACATGATGGCTGATGTGATCATCTGACGTGCAGATAACAGGTGCGTGTGGATTGGAGATCCACTTGCGCCTAATAAGTAGTTAGATCACTCTGTCAAACTCTCCAGCACGATCATGCCATTCAGGGATCACGAGGATCGTGCCATTCACTACAACTTTCAGCGATCTCAGGGCGCCAATCTCCTGTGAATGCTGCCTGAGCATCGGCGATCACAGGAGATGATCATTTGTGCCGTACAGAGGGATCTGCTGAAGCATTTGTAAGAAAAGAGCGGCACTCACCGAAGTTGCGACATGCGGAGTCCTTTTTTGGGATAGTTGTTACACAGTGCAGGGAGGGGGACCGGGTCCCCTCCCTGCACTGTGTAACAACTATCCCAATAAAGGACTCCGCATGTCGCAACTTCGGTGAGTGCCGCTCTTTTCTTACAAATGCTTAATGGATTCTACCCTGCTGGCACCCCGATTGCCTGTGTGACTTTAACTCCACTGTTTACACGCAGTAAGGTTACCTCACAGGTGGTGCCCTCCCTTTCTTTGTTGCTGGATCTGCTGAAGCATTGCTCCATACTGCAGGAGTGTTCGGACACTGCAGGCTTCAGACGCCCTAAGGGTATGTGCGCACTGGCCGGGTTTTGGGCGGTTTACATTAGTTTTATGTAAATTTATGTTAATCCAAACCGGCGTTTGGATTAACATTAAAACCTATGTAAACCGACACCCGGTGTCCACACACCGGCGGTTTACACATGCTCATCCGTTGCTAACCCGCAGGTTTCACAGCGGGTTAGCAAAGAATGAGCATGTTCTATAAACCGGCGGTTCTGCAGCGGCTGCAAGCAGATTCATGTACTGCTTCCAGCCGCCGCAACATCGCCGGCGCTAACCCGCTGGCCACCCGCCGCACAAACCCGCCAGGATGCCAGTGGACGGCTCCGGAGCATCCTGGCGGGTCCGCTCAGCCGCCGCCGACCAACCCGCCAGTAAGTGTGCACTTACCCTTAAGGTACAGTCGCACGTAGCAATATCGCCGCCATATGGCTGGCAATTTGACATGAGTGCGCACGTTCCGGGCACTTTTTATTTTACACATCGCTGGCGCACACAGATATGTCGCGTGCGATCTTCTGCGATCCTGCGTTCCGGAAATCCCATGCCGTAGAGCAGAAGCAAAATTCACATAGCCACATCGCCGCCAAATCTGCGCATCACACGTTGCCATCGTAGCAGCGATGTGGGCATACTGTTTCGATAGGGGCATACTAGTGTGTCTGACCGCGCACCTATCACTGCGATTGGTGGACGCAACTGCGTTCCCCTTGGTCAGCCTTGCGTGAAGGCATGGGTCATACAATAAGGAGTCTTGGACACGGCCAGACAACGGGAACACAGTATCGCCCACCAATCGGCGCAGAAGCGGTGCGAAAAAGAACACATCTAAGCACTCCTGTGGGATTTCTCTCTGGACCGCTGTGTACGTCGCTATCGCCCTGTCACACGCCATGATGCACAGAAATTGCCTAATTTCTCAACAGGGCGATCAGGCGATGCTCCACCGGCGATTTCACGCCGTAAAATCTCCCTGTCTCACGCCACTACGCACAGGTGATATGGTTTCCACATTGCCGAAATACAAAAATTTCCGGTGATATGGAAGCCATATTGCCACGTGTGACGATACCTTAAAGGGACAAGTGAGATTAAGTGGAAAAAAAAAAGTTTTTCAAAATATAAAAAAAATTTCTTATCACTCAACTATAAAAATATACACATGTGGTATCACTGTGTTCAGAAATGCACGACTGATTTTATATTTTGATAGATCAGATCTGTAAATTGCGTAATAGGAAAAAAAGTCTAAATGCGAAAATTACGTTGTTTTTTTATGGTCGTCGTAACATTGCAATAACAGGCGATCAACACATCACATCAACCCAAAAATGGTATCACTAGAAACATCAGCTCAAGGCGCAAAAAGTAATACATCAGACAGCCTCAGGTCCTGAACAATGAGGAGGCTACAGGTGACGAAAATGGCAACAAAAGCTCATTTAATTTTTTTTTTTTTTTTAAACAAACTTCTGAATTTTTTTCACCACTTAGAGAACAGTAAAAGTAACACGCTTGGTGTCTACAAACTCATACCGACCTGAGGCGGCATACTGACACCTCAGTGTTACCATATAGTACTGACCCGAGACGACATACCGACACGTCAGTGTTACCATATAGTACTGACCCCAGACATCATACCGACACCTCAGTGTTACCATATAGTACTGACCCCAGACATCATACCGACACCTCAGTGTTACCATATAGTACTGACCCCAGACATCATACAGACACCTCAGTGTTACCATATAGTACTGACCCCAGACATCATACCGACACATCAGTATTACCATATAGTACTGACCCCAGACATTATACCGACACCTCAGTGTTACCATATAGTACTGACCGAGGCATCATACCGACACCTCAGTGTTACCATATAGTACTGACCCCAGACATCATACCGACACCTCAGTGTTACCATATAGTACTGACCCCAGACATCATACCGACACCTCAGTGTTACCATATAGTACTGACCCCAGACATCATACCGACACCTCAGTGTTACCATATAGTACTGACCCCAGACATCATACCGACACCTCAGTGTTACCATATAGTACTGACCCTAGACATCATACCGACACCTCAGTGTTACCATATAGTACTGACCCCAGACATCATACCGACACCTCAGTGTTACCATATAGTACTGACCCCAGACATCATACCGACACATCAGTATTACCATATAGTACTGACCCCAGACATTATACCGACACCTCAGTGTTACCATATAGTACTGACCGAGGCATCATACCGACACCTCAGTGTTACCATATAGTACTGACCCCAGACATCATACCGACACCTCAGTGTTACCATATAGTACTGACCCCAGACATCATACCGACACCTCAGTGTTACCATATAGTACTGACCCCAGACATCATACCGACACCTCAGTGTTACCATATAGTACTGACCCCAGACATCATACCGACACCTCAGTGTTACCATATAGTACTGACCCTAGACATCATACCGACACCTCAGTGTTACCATATAGTACTGACCCCCAGACATCATACGGACACCTCAGTGTTACCATATAGTACTGACCTGAGGCATCATACCGACACGTCAATGTTAACATATAGTGAACGTGGTGAATAAAAACCCAAAAAACAAACTTGTAATTGCACTTTTTTTTGCAATGTCCCCATTTTCCAGTGCCCTATATGGTAAATAAATGATGTTACTCAAAAGTACAACTTGTCCCGCAAAAAAACAAGCCTCATATGTCTATAGTGACAGAAAAATAAAAAAAGTTATGTCTCTTGGAAGAAGGGGAGGGATAAATGGAAAATTGTTCAGGGGTGTCGGGGTTAAAATGCTACAAAGACCAAGCCCAAAAAATAATGACCGTTTTGGCTCTTGGAAGGATAAAATTGCCAAATCCTTACAGGGGTTGAACAGGCAGACGTGTGTTTTGTTGGAGCCTGTTATATCTTTTCCTTCTTCCAGGACCAGTTACAGATTTTGGTGAAAGACTCAGTGAAGGGCTGTGAACGCTCCGTCTTCATATTCGACGAGATTGATAAAATGCACCCGGGCCTGATCGACGCCATCAAGCCTTTTCCTGGATTACTACGAGCACATTGATGGAGTATCGTATAGGAAGGCCGTGTTCATCTTCCTCAGGTGAGCATCATGGCTCCTAAACGGATCCCCAGTCCAATGACAGCCATTCGAAAACCGGTTTAAGCCACAAACTAGATTCATTGTTAAAGGGGTTATCAGACGCCATTCATGTCCGTGTCACAATTGAGTAGTGGTGATAATGTCGCCTCCTATGATTCCTGCGCGGGTTGTGTTCATTAATATAACATGTGCGCCATGGCTGAAACCTGTCCACATGCCTCCATCAGTGTGTGAGGTCAGAGCGTCATCGGCACGGTTCATCCCCCGATGTGACCTTCATTATCAACCAGAGGAGCCATCATAGAAACCCCACTCTAGGCCTCGTGCACACAATGAGTATTTGGTGTGTTTTACCTCAGTATTTGTAGCCAAAACCAGAAGTTGGAACAATTGGAGGAAATGTATAATAAATACAAAAATGGTGATGTGTCTCTATTATACTTTCCCTCTGATTGTTCCACTCCTGGTTTTGTCTAACAAATTATGAGGTAAAAAACTCACCCAATACTCACCATGTGCACGTGGCCAGAGACACAATTCACCTGAGAGTTAGGCCATGTGCACACACTGAGGATTTGGTGAGTTTTTACCTCAGGATTTGTAGCCAAAACCAGGAGTGTAGCAATCAGAGGAAAAGTAGAATAGAAACACGTCACCACTTGTGTATTTATCACCCATTTGTGGTTTTGACTACAAATCCTGAGGTAAAAGACTCACCAAATACTCAACATGGGCACGAGGCCTAACTCTCAGGTCAATTGTGACTTGGGCCTTGTGCACACATTGAGTATTGGGTGACTTTTTTACCTCAGAATTTGTAAGACAAAAGCAGGATTGGAACAATCAGAGGAAAAGTATAATAGAAATACGTCACCATTTCTGGAGTTATTATACCTTTCCGCCAGCATTCGTCCGACCTGTGGGGCACCTGGGACTTGTCTCCAGCGTTCGCGCTTTTCCACCACCCGGTTGCCGCTGTGCAAATTTCTGGTATCAACTCAAAAATCTTCACCATAGAAGTGTATTCCACACATCAATTATATCAAAAAAGACCCCTAAGGGACTATGGAATATCTTTGAAAATTATCAATTTATTAAAGAGCTTAATTTAAAAGCAATACAATAGAAAATTCTACATTCAATATCACAATAAGGATACAATATGGACTCACAAAAATACATAAATTACAATCAATTCTGGAAGATTTTAGTGGGTTACACTATCATTATTCAGTACCTTATGGCATATGGAGATGCACTATAGAGGAATATCTAGGGTATGGATCCGACTCTCACCATAATGTCATAAAGTCAAATCAATCAATCCCACAGTAAGGTGATATAATACAGAAAATTGGTATTAATTATAATGAACAACAGGGTAGCTCTCCCATAATACTCTCCCCCTATTCATCACCTCCCATTCACTGCCTATCATCACCCACCGTGATTGCTATCCATACAACATGGCATATGGGGGTTGTACACCCACCCCAGATTTAGATGGTACAGACCTCTAGTTACAGAGCTCCCGGCTGCCCCGACGCCGTTTCGTCACCAGACTTCCTCAGGGGGTCAGTATGCCAATACACAGTATGAAACGCGGACTTAAATAGTGTCCCTCATAATCTGATGTGCAGCCGGTGTGTGTGCCCGCCCCTCCGTGCCGTACATTGCGCCTCCGATCACGTGATCGCCACTGCACATACGCTCCCTTCCCCTTCCGGCACCTGGAACGCAAGCGATGGAGACGCGCTGTATGCACGTCACCAGCGCCCGTCCATGACGTGCCGGGAGTAGGCGGGGCCAGAGGCTGATTCACAAAACTTAGGCGCCACGGCAAGGAGAGGGGGCCATTCCTAAACCCACAGGACCGGAGCACTGTAAAATAGCCAAATTGGATACAATCTATCACTCAGCATAATAATATTCACTTCTACTACCTATATATATATTGTGATTTGAAATTACCACAGAATAAGATTATAAACTCAATTCTGCCATGATTTTTAACAAATTAAACTAAAGTGCATTGTGCATTACCAAGAGCGTAAACTTGTAAAAAAATATATAAAGATTACATCATTAATATTTCCATATACAACCACTGATTTTTATATGACATAAAATGAGCATACATTATTATTAATTATACCACCTAAATCAACAAAAGTGCTTATTAATAGTGCAATAATACAGTGAATAATATACTGGTGTCCATTCCTGTTATTTCAGCCATTCTTCCACATGCTCCTCCTGTGGTGTTATGTGGCCACATCATCAGAATAGGGACTGAGCTCCAGATCATGTCTTACATATTAACGACGTAAGTATACTAGAAAATAATAATAAAAACATCATTAAAATCAAATTAAAACAAGCTATATTTAATTATAGACCGCATCTTTTTTTACAGAAGTGTCAAATGATATAAAAGGAGACTACATGCATTTAATAGTTACAGAAATGCCCCAAAACCAAAATTCTCATTTAAGCCATATGGTGTTATACTGTTTAATCTATATATCCATTTACTTTCTATTTGACCGAGTAGTTTTCCCATATTTCCTCCTCTCTGTCCCATGTTAATCCTATCAATTCCTACCGCCTTGAGTAAACTTGAATTGCTCTGATGTTTCAGGTAGAAATGTCTTGGTATCGTCTTCAGCACTGACGGGTCTTCTGCGGATGCCCCCTTCTCAATATCTAAGACATGTTCCCGAATGCGCACTCGAAGTTCCCTTGTGGTCATGCCCACGTATATTTTCCCACAAGGGCATTCCACCATATATATGACTCCCCTCGTCACACAAGTAATGTGATGCCGGATGTCATACATTCTGGTGTGATCATGATTGTGAAACGTTTTGCTTTTCTTAATGTTAGGGCACGTCACACAATTTAGACAGGGGAAGCAGCCCCTCACATCCAACCACTGAGTTTTCTTAGTTTTCTCACGTACAAAGTGACTGCAGACCAGCATATCTTTCAGGTTTTGTGACCGTCTTGCAGTGATCAGAGGCTTCTCAGATATGCAGCATTTTAAAACCGGATCATTAGTCAAGATACTCCAATGCTTATAAATTATTTGTGTAAGGTCTCTCCACTGTTTATTGTATGAAACTATCAAGCGTGGGTATCCTCCTTGTTCCCTTCCTTTCCTTATCTTTCCATCATTATTCAAGAGATCTACCCTGTGGAAAGTAAATGGATATATAGATTAAACAGTATAACACCATATGGCTTAAATGAGAATTTTGGTTTTGGGGCATTTCTGTAACTATTAAATGCATGTAGTCTCCTTTTATATCATTTGACACTTCTGTAAAAAAAGATGCGGTCTATAATTAAATATAGCTTGTTTTAATTTGATTTTAATGATGTTTTTATTATTATTTTCTAGTATACTTACGTCGTTAATATGTAAGACATGATCTGGAGCTCAGTCCCTATTCTGATGATGTGGCCACATAACACCACAGGAGGAGCATGTGGAAGAATGGCTGAAATAACAGGAATGGACACCAGTATATTATTCACTGTATTATTGCACTATTAATAAGCACTTTTGTTGATTTAGGTGGTATAATTAATAATAATGTATGCTCATTTTATGTCATATAAAAATCAGTGGTTGTATATGGAAATATTAATGATGTAATCTTTATATATTTTTTTACAAGTTTACGCTCTTGGTAATGCACAATGCACTTTAGTTTAATTTGTTAAAAATCATGGCAGAATTGAGTTTATAATCTTATTCTGTGGTAATTTCAAATCACAATATATATATAGGTAGTAGAAGTGAATATTATTATGCTGAGTGATAGATTGTATCCAATTTGGCTATTTTACAGTGCTCCGGTCCTGTGGGTTTAGGAATGGCCCCCTCTCCTTGCCGTGGCGCCTAAGTTTTGTGAATCAGCCTCTGGCCCCGCCTACTCCCGGCACGTCATGGACGGGCGCTGGTGACGTGCATACAGCGCGTCTCCATCGCTTGCGTTCCAGGTGCCGGAAGGGGAAGGGAGCGTATGTGCAGTGGCGATCACGTGATCGGAGGCGCAATGTACGGCACGGAGGGGCGGGCACACACACCGGCTGCACATCAGATTATGAGGGACACTATTTAAGTCCGCGTTTCATACTGTGTATTGGCATACTGACCCCCTGAGGAAGTCTGGTGACGAAACGGCGTCGGGGCAGCCGGGAGCTCTGTAACTAGAGGTCTGTACCATCTAAATCTGGGGTGGGTGTACAACCCCCATATGCCATGTTGTATGGATAGCAATCACGGTGGGTGATGATAGGCAGTGAATGGGAGGTGATGAATAGGGGGAGAGTATTATGGGAGAGCTACCCTGTTGTTCATTATAATTAATACCAATTTTCTGTATTATATCACCTTACTGTGGGATTGATTGATTTGACTTTATGACATTATGGTGAGAGTCGGATCCATACCCTAGATATTCCTCTATAGTGCATCTCCATATGCCATAAGGTACTGAATAATGATAGTGTAACCCACTAAAATCTTCCAGAATTGATTGTAATTTATGTATTTTTGTGAGTCCATATTGTATCCTTATTGTGATATTGAATGTAGAATTTTCTATTGTATTGCTTTTAAATTAAGCTCTTTAATAAATTGATAATTTTCAAAGATATTCCATAGTCCCTTAGGGGTCTTTTTTGATATAATAAATTTCTGGTATGAAGAACGTCACATCCCGTTTAGCGAAACATAGAGCTGAAGCCGCACTTGTCCTCGGGTTTTACTTACCGAATTAAATCAAACGGACATCAGGTTTTTACAGCGGGGACTACCGTTTCGGGCTGCCCAGTGGATTGTTACCCTTTGAAGTGCCACTAGGCGGCGCGAAATGGTCGTCGTATTTGGAATTCCCCATCCTCCCACACGCAATCCCTGCTGTAAAAACCTGATGTCCATTTGATTTAGGGGCCTTTCATATCAGCGTTTTCTCTGACGTGCGGCCGATTCGGCATCTGCCTCCTAACGGCCGCACAGGGGCGCCGATCCCGCAAGCCCCAAGCATTCTTTATGGGGCTTGCAGTTCTGTGTGGTTACACCGGATCTGTCGCATCCGGCAGAACCACACTTGCCGCACTGGAGCGCAAGCCCCATGGACAATGCATGGGGCTTGCCGGATTCGGGTCGCATGTCGGCCATTGGGTGGCAGATGCGGCGCCACCTGCCAGATCAAAAATGCTGATGTGGAAGTGGCCTTAACCCCTTCACGACCCTTGGCCCACCGTTTGGGCCATGAAAACAAGTTGCTTCCCGACCTTTGGCCCAAACGGTGGGCCATGGAATGATCGGGCTCCTGCGGCCCGTGTGAGGGGTGTGACTCAGGTGTCACTGTACATAATGCACAGTGACAACCTGTAGTACACCCCACGGGGGGTGGATTAACCCCCCCGTGCCCAGGGCCCCTCTGATTGGCAGTTGAAATTCAGACTGCCAATCAGTGCTAGTAATCCCCTCCAGATCCGACTGGAGCTCTCCAATCAGATCTGGAGGGGCGGGATGGCATGTGCCGTCTCCCTCCTAGCCCCCCCTCACTCCAGGGCCCCCCGATCGCCCTCCTGGCCCCCCGATCGCCGTCCTACCCCCCCCCCCCCCCCCCCCCCACGGCGGCGGTAACAGTCATCACGCCGGCGGTATGCCCGCCGGCGGTAAATGACTATCACCGCCGCCGCCTGTCAGCTTCCACAACCCCCTCCGTGCGATCACGGAGGGGGCTGATGAAGCTAACACCCCCATGCCCCGTATCCCCCCCCCCCCCCCATCCCTCTCTCACCTACCGGCGGGCCCGCCGGTGCAGCCGCGGTCCAGCTCCGGTGTGGGCTCCTCCTCTTCCGGGCTGCTCTTCCTGGATCAGGTAAGTATGTGTGAATGAATGAATGTATGTATGTAGTATGTATGTTGTATGTATGTATGTAGATTGTGTATGAATGAATGAATGTATCTATGATGTAGTATGTATGTATGTAGTATAGTGTGTATGAATGAATGTATCTATGTATGTAGTATGAATGAATGTATGTATGTAGTATGTATGCATGTATGTATGCAGTATGCATGTATGTTTGTATGTATCAATGAATGAATGGATGTCTCCGTGCGTGGATGACTGCGTGCGTGGCTGTCTGCGTGCGTGGCTGCTGCGTGCGTGGCTGTCTGCGTGCGTGGCTGTCTGCGTGCGTGGTCTGTCTGCGTGCGTGGCTGTCTGCGTGCGTTGCGGTGGCTGTCTGCGTGCGTGGCTGGCTGCGTGCGTGGCTGGCTGCGTGCGTGGCTGGCTGCGTGCGTGGCTGGCTGCGTGCGTGGCTGGCTGCGTGCGTGGCTGGCTGCGTGCGTGGCTGGCTGCGAGCGGGCGTGGATGTGTGTGTGCATGGCTGATGGGTGCATAGGTGAATGGATGGGTGCAACAAGGGATCAAGTATCCTCTTGTTGTAGTCTCTGGGATCATAGTCATGGTGCACTGTATGACAGATCATTGTCATACAGTGCAACATAACTCTGACCCCATAGGCTGTAGGAAGAGGACACTTGATCCCTTGCTGCAATCTCTGGATTGAGCAGAGGCGATCGAGCGTCGTGGGACCTTCGTTGTGGACTACGTCGGAGGCGGTCGAGCGCCGTGGGACCTTCGTTGTGGACTACGTCGGATCTTTATAATAAAGATGGAGTCCAAATTTTGTTTGTTTTTTTTTCAAATAAAAAGATTTTTCTCTGTGTGTATTTTCTGACTACTTACCAGAGATTCCTAATGGCGGGTCTAACATTGGCCCTAAATTATGAATCTCGGGGCTTAGTGCCAGCTGCCAATAACAAGCTGGCATTAACCTCTTTATTACCCAGTTTGCCACCGGCACCAGGGCAACTGGAAGAGTCTGGGTACAGCGCCAGAAAATGGCGCTTCAATGAATGCGCCATTTTTTGGGGCGGCTGCGGGCTGCAATTCGCAGCATGGGGGGCCCAGAATGCTTGGGCCTCTCCATGCTGTGGAATCCAGCCCCCAGCTGCCTAGTTGTACCTGGCTGGCCCAAAAATATGGCGGAGCCCTATGTCATTTTTTTTTCTAGAATTAGTTCTAGAAAGGAAAAAAAAGGGCTTTGCTGTATTTTTGGGTACCAGCCAGGTACAACGAGGCAGCTGGGGGTTGCTGGCAGTCCGTAGCTGCCAAGTTGTACCTGGCTGGACCCAAAATATGGCGGAGCCCTATGTCATTTTTTTTTTTCTAGAATTAGTTCTAGAAAGAAAAAAAAAAGGGCTTTGCTGTATTTTTGGGTACCAGCCAGGTACAACGAGGCAGCTGGGGGTTGCTGGCAGTCCGTAGCTGCCAAGTTGTACCTGGCTGGACCAAAAATATGGCGGAGCCCTATGTCATTTTTTTTTTCTAGAATTAGTTCTAGAAAGAAAAAAAAAAGGGCTTTGCTGTATTTTTGGGTACCAGCCAGGCACAACGAGGCAGCTGGGGGTTGCTGGCAGTCCGTAGCTGCCAAGTTGTACCTGGCTGGACCAAAAATATGGCGGAGCCCTATGTCATTTTTTTTTCTAGAATTAGTTCTAGAAAGAAAAAAAAAAGGGCTTTGCTGTATTTTTGGGTACCAGCCAGGTACAACGAGGCAGCTGGGGGTTGCTGGCAGTCCGTAGCTGCCAAGTTGTACCTGGCTGGAGCAAAAATATGGTGGAGCCCCACGCCATTTTTTTTTTTTTTTACGTCAACCAATAAAATGACAAGGAGCTTTGCCTTATTTTTGGATGCCAGCCAGGTACAACTTGGCAGTTGGGGGGCTGCAATCCTCATCGTGGAGAGACCCAAATGTTGTGGCCCCCCACGCTGCAAATTGCAACTCACAGCCACCCCAGAAAATAGCACATTAGAGGTGCCATTTTCTGGTGCTGTACCCCAACTCTTCCAGTTGCCCTTGTGCTGGTGGCACACAGGAGCACTCCATACGTGACATGGTGTCCGCTAACAAGTTGAATGGAAAATTAGCTCCAATTATTAGCGGACACTATGTCGCGTATGGAGAGCCCCTGTGTGCCTAAACATTGGAGCTCCCCCACAAGTGACCCCATTTTGGAAACTACACCCCCAAGGAACGTATCTAGATGCATAGTGAGCACTTGAACCCCCAAGTGGTTCACAAATTGATCCATAAAATTAAAAAAGTACTTTTTTTTTTCCACAAAAAAATTATTTTTTCATTTTTACGGATCAATTTGTGAAGCACCTGGGGGTTCAAAGTGCTCACTATGCATCTAGATACGTTCCTTGGGGGGTCTAGTTTCCAAAATGGGTCACTTGTGGGGGAGCTCTAATGTTTAGTCACACAGCGGCTCTCCATACGCAACATGGTGTCCGCTTACAATTTGAGCTCATTTTGCATTCAAATTGTTAGCGGACACCATGTCGTGTTTGGAGAGCCCCTGTGCGTCTCCACATTGGAGCTCCCCCACAAGTGACCCCATTTTGGAAACTAGACCCCCAAAGGAACGTATCTAGGTGCATAGTGAGCACTTTCAACGCCCAGGTGCTTCACAAATTGATCCATAATAATGAAAAAAGAAAATTTTTGTGGAAAAAAAAAGTGCTTTTTCATTTTTATCGATGAATTTGTGAAGCACCTGGGGGTTCAAAGTGCTCACTATGCATCTAGATACGTTCCTTGGGGGGTCTAGTTTCCAAAATGGGGTCACTTGTGGGGGAGCCCCAATGTTTAGGCACACAGGGGCTCACTAAACACAACATGGTTACAGCTAACAATTTGAGCTGAATTTTATTCAAATTGTTAGCGGACACCATGTCCCGTTTGGAGAGCCCCTGTGTGCCTAAACATTGGAGCTCCCCCACAAGTGACCCCATTTTGGAAACTAGACCCCCCAGGGAACATATCTAGATGGGTAGTGAGCATATTGAACCCCCAGGTGCTTTACAAATTGATCTGTGAAAATGAAATAGTACTTTTTTTTTTCACAAAAACTTTCTTTTAGCCTAAATTTTTTCGTTTTCACATGGAAACAGCATAAAATTCATCCTAAAATTTGTTGGGCAATTGCTCCTGAGTACACCGATACCTTATATGCGGTCATAAACCACTGTTTGGGCGCACGGCAGGGGTCAGAAGGGAAGGAGCGCAATTTCACTTTTTGAATGTAAAATTAGCTCCAAAAGTCAAATTGCGCTCCTTCCCTTCTGAGCCCTGCCATGTGCCCAAACAGTGGTTTATGACCACATATGAGGTATCGATGTACTCGGGAGAATTTGCACAACACATTTTAAGATCCATTTTATCTTGTTGCCCATGTGAAAATGAAAGAATTGAGGCTAAAAGAACATTTTTGATAAAAAAATTAAAATATCCATTTTTTGTTTCCACTTTGCTTTAGTTCCTGTGAAGCACCTGAAGGGTTAATAATCTTCTTGAATGTAGTTTTGAGTAGCTTGAGGGGTGCAGTTTTTGGAATGGTGTCACTTTTGGGTGTTTTCTGTCATGTACACCCCTCAAAGAGACTTCAAATGTGATGTGGTCACTAAAAAAAATGGTTTTGTAAATTTTGGTTGAAAAATGAAAAATTGCTCTTGAACTTTGAACCCTTATAACGTCCTAACAAAAAAAATTTTTTTTTCCAAAATTGTGCTGATGTGAAGTAGACATGTGGGAAATATTATTTAATAACTTTTTTCTGTCACATATTTCTCTTGTTTATCAGAAAAAAAAATTAAAAATGTGAAAATTGTGAAATTTTCAAAATTTTTGCCATATTTTTTATTTTTTCACAAATAAACGCAAAAATTATCGACTTAAATTTAATACTAGCATGAAGCCCAATATGTCACGAAAAAACAATCTCAGAATCGCTAGGATCGGTTGAAGCGTTCCCGAGTTATAACCTCATAAAGGGACACTGGTCAGAATTGCAAAAAAGGCCAAGGTCTTTAGGGTCAAAATAGGCTGGGTCCTGAAGGGGTTAATAAAGTAAGTAAACGCGAAGGACAAGTGCAGCTTCATCTCTGTTTCGCTATCAGTTGTGTCTTAGGCCACATGTACTTGTTTAGTGTAGGGGAACTTTTTACCTCAGGAGGGGAACAATCAGATGAAAAGTATAATAGAAACACGTCCCTATTTCTGTGTTCACTATACTTTTTCCTCTGATTGTTCTGAGGTAATAAAAAGTCACAAAACACTTTTAAATGTGGTCTAATTCTTAGGTCAACTGTGTCTTAGGCCTCGTGCACATGTTGAGTATTTCAGTTTTTACCTCAGTATTTGTAAACTCACCAAATACTCACCATGTGCATGTGCCCCAAGTCACAATTGATCTAAGAGTTAGGCCATGTGCACACATCGTGTTTTTTTTACCTCCGGATTTGTAGCCATAACCAGGAGTGGAAAAATCAGAGGAAAATTTATAATAAATACAGAAATGGTGACTTATTTCTATCACCCATATCCTGGTTTTTCCTTACAAATTCTGAGGTAAAAAAAAACTCACCAAATACTCAACATGTGAACGAGGCCCATCTCGCAGGTCAATTTTGTCTTAGACCACGTGCACATGTTGAGTGAGTTTTTTTACCTCAGATTTTGGCGCTACGTGTGGCTGATAAATACAGAAATGGTGACGTGTTTCTATTATACTTTTCCTCTGATTGTTCCACTCCTGGTTTTGGCTACAAATCCTGAGGTAAAAATTTCACCACATATTCAGTGTGCACGTGGTCTAACCCCCTTAACCACCAGGCGACTTTACGTTTTTCATTTCTGTTTTTCCCTCCCCTTCTTAAATACCCTTTTATTTTTTCATCAATATGACCTTATGAGGGCTTGTTTTCTGCAGTATGAGTTGTATTGTTAAATGAAATCATTCATTTTACCATATAGTCACTAGAAAATGGGAAAAAAATTCCAAGTGCAGTGAAATTGCAAAAAAATAAATTGTACTATGGTTTGTTGTTTTTTTTTTTCGCCATGTACACTATATGGTAACACTGAGGTGTCAGTATGATGTCTGCAGTCAGTACTATATGGTAACACTGAGGTGTCGGTATGATGTCTGTGGTCAGTACTATATGGTAACACTGAGGTGTCAGTATGATGTCTGGGGTCAGTACTATATGGTAACACTGAGGTGTCTGTATGATGTCTGGGGTCAGTACTATATGGTAACACTGACGTGTCGGTATGATGTCTGGGGTCAGTACTATATGGTAACACTGAGGTGTCGGTATGATGTCTGGGGTCAGTACTATATGGTAACACTGAGGTGTCGGTATGATGTCTGGGGTCAGTACTATATGGTAACACTGAGGTGTCGGTATGATGTCTGGGGTCAGTACTATATGGTAACACTGAGGTGTCGGTATGATGTCTGGGGTCAGTACTATATGGTAACACTGAGGTGTCAGTATGATGTCTGGGGTCAGTACTATATGGTAACACTGAGGTGTCGGTATGATGTCTGGGGTCAGTACTATATGGTAACACTGAGGTGTCAGTATGATGTCTGGAGTCAGTACTATATGGTAACACTGAGGTGTCGGTATGATGTCTGGGGTCAGTACTATATGGTAACACTGAGGTGTCGGTATGATGTCTGGGGTCAGTACTATATGGTAACACTGAGGTGTCAGTATGATGTCTGGGGTCAGTACTATATGGTAACACTGAGGTGTCAGTATGATGTCTGGGGTCAGTACTATATGGTAACACTGAGGTGTCAGTATAATGTCTGGGGTCAGTACTATATGGTAACACTGAGGTGTCAGTATGATGTCTGGGGTCAGTACTATATGGTAACACTGAGGTGTCAGTATGATGTCTGGGGTCAGTACTATATGGTAACACTGAGGTGTCAGTATAATGTCTGGGGTCAGTACTATATGGTAACACTGAGGTGTCGGTATGATGTCTGGGGTCAGTACTATATGGTAACACTGAGGTGTCAGTATGATGTCTGGGGTCAGTACTATATGGTAACACAGGTGTCGGTATGATGTCTGGGGTCAGTACTATATGGTAACACTGAGGTGTCGGTATGATGTCTGGGGTCTGTACTATATGGTAACACTGAGGTGTCGGTATGTTGTCTGGAGTCAGTGCTATATGGTAACACTGAGGTGTCGGTATGATGTCTGGGGTCAGTACTATATGGTAACACTGAGGTGTCAGTATGATGTCTCGGGTCAGTACTATATGGTAACACTGACGTGTCGGTATGATGCTTTAGGTCTGTACGAGTTCAAAGATACCAGACATGTTACTTTTCTGGTCATCATAATGGGAGACCCAGACAATGGGGTTTAGGGCACTGCCCTCCGGAGGTCACACTAGGTACTACAAGTTTGTAGACACCGCCCCCTCCGCTTATAAACCCCTACCGCAGGGAACATCCTCAGTTTTAAACTTAGTGTGCTCGGAGGTACACGCTTTGCTTGCACTTCACTGCATTCTCACAGCTTACGTGATGGCGTCTGAAGACAAGGTAAAATGGTCCCAGTCGGGACCGTCGGCAGTCTCCCTGCTCACCCTTGTGGCACACGCAGGTTGAGGTACCGGAGGGCCTAGGGCCTGGACACCTCGTGTTCTCCCGGTACGCTGTCGCGCTCCTTCCCATCCCTCCTAGGGGGCTCTGGAAAGTGGGAGATGGAGCCTTGCACAGCTCCGCTCCGTCCGAGGCCTCCCTAAATGGTGCTTACAGACCGGACTGGAGCCAGCCCAGTCCGAGGCCTCCCATTATGGTGCTTACAGACCGGACTGGTGCTGCACCCCCGTCCGAGGCCTCCCTAAAGGTGCTTACAGACCGGACTGGCACTGAGATACCTCGTGTGTCTCCGGTGTGCCTGGGGGTAGTGTCTGACACTTAGTGTGTTATGACACTCAGACCGCGCGCTACCCTCGGGTCCGCGGTTCTGGTGGTGTACCCTGTGCTGGGGTCACCCTGGCTGACCGCCCTGTGTGTCACAGGGGCTGAGGCTGTGGACTGATGGTGTTTGATACATTCAGTCTTGGTATTGTAGTGTCACAATACTTCCCGCGCTGCGGGCTCCGGCTCCTCCATTACTGAGGCTGCCTGTGAGACTGGGAAGCAGCCCTTGTGGTGATGTCATTGTGGGCGTGTGTGTGTGCTTCCCGCGTGTTTCGGCGCCGCCCACAGCTTCTCTGTCGGCGGCCATCTTCCCCCCTCACTTCCCGGCTGGGAGCTGCATGCAGTAACTCTGCACTTCAGGGGAGACCGGAACTCGCGGAGGCCACACACACACACCGCTTCCTCTCACCGCTTTACAGCGGTCGGTAAGCCACCGGGATTCCCGGTTTCTATCTGTATAGATCGGCTTATTTCCCCTGCTGTGGGTATGTCCTCAGTTGGAAAACGTGCTGCTAAGGAGGCACATACCACCACTGCCTGTGCTACATGCAACGGGACACTGGTTGAGGGGTCCTGCAATAACTGCGGACGCTCAGAGGCCCGGACTGATTCTGCTGAGACAGCAGCTCCGGTGCTGTACCCTGAGGTTCAGGTGATCCCAGGGCCATGGGAAACGCAGAATAAGATTAATGAATCTCTGTTGTCCCAATTGTCATCCATGTCGCAATCCCTGGAGGCACTTAATAGGAGACTGGATAGCCCAGCTACTCCGTCCAGTTACCCCCGGGTGTCTCCTTCTTCGGCTGTGAGACCCCTTAAGCGGACTCGTCGTGAGGATTCACCCGAGCTCCAGGCTCTCTCTGAGGAGGAGCGTCTCTCTGATGGTGATGAGGATGATGGGGGTTCAATGCTCGGGTCTGCGTCAGAACCACCAGACGGGGTGGAGGATCTGGTGTCCTCCATTAACGAGACTTTACGTCTCGTGACACCCCCTGAGGAGGTGACCGTGCACCCGAAGGAGGTCTATCAATGGCTACGGCCGGAGGCTAGACCGAGTGGCTCCTTCATGGACCACACTAACTTTGGAAGGGTGATTAAAACACCCAGGTTACATCCTGGGCGACGTTATGTCCGCAAAACTAAGGACAATCGCTTCCCCTTCCCTCAGGAGGTGCTTCAGGAGTGGTCGCAGTCCCCCAAGGTGGACGCTTCCATGACCAGGATTGCTGCACGCTCCCTTTTCTCTGCCTCTGATAGCTCCTCGTTGAAGGATGCGACTGATAGACAGGTCGAGCAACTCGCCAAGTCTTCTTATGAGGCTGTGGGGTCTTCCTTTGCCCCTAATTTTGCCACTGTCTGGACCCTGCAGGCGATTACATCCTGCTTGGATGGTATCACTGAACTGGCAGGGTCCAGTTCTGAGGTCCTGGCGCTCGCTGATAGGGCAAGAGCCTATGCGGACTACGCCAGGACGGCAACATTGGAAACTGCTACCCGCTCTGCTGTGGCTTCGGCCAATGCTATAGCGATCCGCAGGTTGTTGTGGCTGCGTCTTTGGGACTCAGATGCCACGTCTAAGAAGATTTTGCAAAATCTTCCGTTCTCTGGTGACAGGCTTTTTGGCACCGAGCTGGACAAGCTGATAAAGGATTCTGCTGAGTCTAAGATCCCGCAGAATAAACCTAAGCCACGGTATACCGTTAAAAGGAACCCCAAACAGTGGTCCTTTCGGTCCAGCTCGCAGTCATCAGCAGCGTCTGCTCGCGCGGACCGAGGGGGCAAGCCCTCTACTCAGTGGCGCCCCAAGGGTCGCCAAAAGAAGCCAGCAGGGGCAGCAGCTACTACCCCCAAACCCACTTCCGCATGACTCGCTCTCTCGACCTGCCTCCCCACAGGTGGGGGGCCGCCTGTCTCAGTTTCAGGACAGATGGCTACTCCACGTCCAAGACCAGTGGGTCCGAGACGTAGTCTCGCGAGGTTACAGGATAGAGCTGACGTCGCAGCCGGTACACCGATTCCATCGGTCGGTCCCATCCCCAGAAAAGGCTCAGGCTTTTCACCTGGTGTTGGAGGGTCTCCGCAGAGACGGGGTAGTGGTCCCAGTTCCTTCGGGAGAGAGGTTCCGGGGTTTTTACTCCAACCTCTTTATCGTCCCAAAGAAGGACGGCTCTTTTCGCCCGGTTTTGGACCTCAAGTTGTTCAACCGTCACGTGTTGGTTCGGAAGTTCCGCATGGAATCCCTACGCTCCGTGATCGCGGCTGTGTCACAGGGAGACTTCCTGGCGTCAATCGATATCCGAGACGCTTACCTTCACGTGCCCATTGCACCGGCTCATCAGCGCTGGTTACGATTCGCAGTGGGAGAGGAACACTTCCAATTTGTGGCGCTGCCTTTCGGGCTGGCCTCGGCACCGCGGGTGTTCACAAAAGTGATGGCCTCTATGATGGCTCTCCTGCACGTGCAGGGGCATGCCGTCATACCCTATCTGGACGACCTACTGGTCAGGGCGCCATCGGAACACCTTTGTCAGCGAAGCCTGGAGGCGACCATGAAGTCTCTGGAACAGTTTGGGTGGCTTCTCAATATCCAGAAGTCGACCCTGGTTCCGACCCAGTCATTGACATATCTGGGCATGGACTTCCACACGGACTCAGCCCTGGTGTCTCTGCCACGAGCCAAGCAGCTGGCTATCCAATCAGGAGTGCAAGATGTTCTCCTGTCACCACAATCATCCCTACGGGTATTGATGAAGCTGGTGGGACGCATGGTAGCTGCGATAGAGGCGGTACCTTTCGCACAGTTTCGCCTCCGTCCTCTCCAGCTGGAGATTCTCCGCAGATGGGACAAGAGGATGTCCTCTCTGAATCGGCTGGTGATCCTTTCACAAGGGACCAGGGATTCTCTACAGTGGTGGCTTCGGCCATATCATCTGTCACGGGGCCGGTCCTTCCTCAAACCGTCATGGTTAGTGGTGACCACCGACGCCAGTCTGAAGGGCTGGGGTGCGGTATTCCTGCATCACAGGGCTCAAGGCCTCTGGACTCAGTCGGAGTCGGCGTTGCAGATCAACGTGCTGGAGATCAAGGCGGTCTATCTGGCGCTCCTGGCGTTTCAGAGGTTCCTGTCAGGACAGCCCATTCGGGTTCAGTCCGACAATGCGACGACCATCGCCTACATAAACCATCAGGGAGGGACCAGAAGTGCTCAGGCCCTCGCCGAAGTCCACCGCATTCTATCCTGGGTGGAGGACAACGACTGCCTGATCTCCGCAGTTCACATCCCAGGGGTCGAGAACTGGGAGGCCGACTATCTGAGCCGGCAGGGGATGGACGCCGGAGAATGGTCTCTTCATCCAGACGTCTTTCGGGACATCTGCAGCAGATGGGGCACTCCGGACGTGGATCTGATGGCCTCGCGGCTGAATCATCAGGTGCCGCGATACATGGCGAGATCATGGGATCCTCAATCTCTGGGGGCAGACGCCCTGATCCTGAGTTGGTCCAGCTTCCGTCTCCCGTATGTGTTCCCGCCTCTAGCTCTGATCCCCAGGGTTCTGTGGAAAATCAGGACGGAGTGCAGGGTAGCCATTCTAGTGGCACCGGACTGGCCCAGGAGGTCCTGGTACCCGGACCTGTGGCAACTGTCAGGCGGACACAGGTGGGCCCTTCCAGAACGCGCAGATCTGCTCGCGCAAGGCCCATTCTACCACCTCAATTCCAGGGCACGCAGATTGACTGCATGGCTCTTGAGGCCTGGCTGCTGACATCCAGAGGCTTCTCTCCTACAGTGGTGGCCACTATGAATCGGGCTAGGAAGCCTGTTTCCAGGAAGATATACCACAGAACGTGGAAAATCTTTTTCACCTGGTGTGCCTCGGCTGGCCGGTCTCCGTGGCCCTTGTCCATCCCGACGTTGTTGGCTTTCTTATAATCGGGTTTGGAGTTGGGTTTGTCCCTCAGCTCCCTGAAGGGTCAAGTATCAGCTCTTTCTGTGCTGTTTGACAAGCGCTTGGCGCTCCTTCCTAAGGTCCGTCAGTTTCTGCAAAGGGTGTCTCGGGTGGTCCCGCCCTACAGGCGACCACTGGACCCTTGGGACCTTAACATGGTCCTGGCGGCACTGCAGAAAGCGCCATTTGAGCCACTGAGAGACATTTCCCTCTCTCGTCTGTCCCAGAAAGTGGTCTTTCTGGTGGCTATTACGTCTCTGAGAAGGGTCTCAGAATTGGCTGCACTCTCGTGCAAGTCGCCCTTTCTGGTGGTTCACCAAGACAAGGTGGTGTTACGCCCGCGGCCAGAATTCTTGCCAAAGGTGGTTTCCACTTTTCACCTGAACCAGGAGATTGTTCTCCCATCATTTTGCCCCGCTCCCGTTCATCAGGTTGAGTGCGACCTCCATACTCTGGATCTGGTGAGGGCTGTACGCATTTATGTGTCCAGGACCGCCTCCTTCCGGAGTTCGGATTCATTGTTTGTCCTTACGACAGGTCGCTGTAAGGGGTCCGCGGCGTCAAAGTCAACCTTGGCCAGATGGATCAAGGCTCCCATTCAAGAGGCTTACCGGTCTTCTGGTTTGCCTCTGCCGGTGGGATTGAAGGCACACTCGACCAGGGCTGTCGGTGCCTCTTGGGCTTTGCGACATCGCGCGTCTGCTTTACAGGTGTGTCAGGCGGCCACTTGGTCCAGCCTCCACACTTTCTCTAAGCACTATATGGTGCATGCCCATGCCTCTGCGGATGCAAGTTTGGGCAGGCGGGTCCTCCAGGCGGCGGTTGCCCACCTTTGAGGGGGACCATGTGTTATCCGTCTTTTGAGGAACTTTTCCCGCCCTGGGGTATTGCTTTAGGACATCCCCATTGTCTGGGTCTCCCATTATGATGACCAGAAAAAAGAGAATTTTGTTTACTTACCGTAAATTCTTTTTTCTTTAATCATCAATGGGAGACCCAGCACCCACCCAGTTGTTCCATTGCATATTGTTTGCATTTGATCTGTTCCCTGTTGGGACAGTTCGTTATTCCGGGTTGTTGGACCGTCTGTGTACGGTTTTCTTTTCCCGATGTTTCGGGTGTGGTTTATTTGTCTCCTCGCAGCTTATGGACCAAACTGAGGATGTTCCCTGCGGTAGGGGTTTATAAGCGGAGGGGGCGGTGTCTACAAACTTGTAGTACCTAGTGTGACCTCCGGAGGGCAGTGCCCTAAACCCCATTGTCTGGGTCTCCCATTGATGATTAAAGAAAAAAGAATTTACGGTAAGTAAACAAAATTCTTTTTTTACTGTTATCTAAGTGGTGAAGAAAAATGTAGATTTTTTTTTTAAAGAAAAAAAAAAAAAAAGAATTGTGCTTTTGGCGCCATTTTCCGTGACCTGTAACAGTCAATGCCCATTGATTTTATTGGGTACCAAACTTATCCCCCAAGTAAATGTAGCAATCGGGAAGCCATTCACCATCTAAAAAATGTACAAGTCCCTGGATAATGTTCTCTGTCAAAGTTTGAGAATTTCTGAATTAGCAAATATTTTTCCCCTCTTATATATTGTATATTCCAGTAATGCCGGAGGAGAGAAGATCACAGAACTATCTTTGAAGTTCTGGAGAGCTGGAAGAAATAGAGAAGAGATCAAATTATCTGACGTGGAGAGGGATGTGTATTTGTCTGCATTCAATAAAAAAGACAGTGAGTATGACATGAGGTCCGGAAACGAGGCTTCACCCCCAAATCTTTCCACTTCGGCCCCAGAGTTTAGTGAATTGTCTTCTGTGTCTGGCATCCGGCTGGAAAGGACATGTGGGAGGAGCTTTGTTTGCTGTTCTCAACCAATCATGATGAATGGGAGTGTAATAATTATAATGGATAACTCAGGAGTCTTTTTGCGTGGAGCAAAGACACAACAGAACACAGTTTATAGGTGACAAAGTCTATATTATAACACATGGTGATAAACCGCAAAGTGCAGAGGAAAACTCAAATTCCATAAACACAGTTGAATTAAACCTTAACCAAAAGTCTGTTGAAAACCTCCCAGGAGAATGCAATCAGCGGAGCAGTCTATAAAGCACACTTTACATTTGGAGATGCTGTGAAAGGAATGTCTACGGCAAGTCCACACAAAGATGTTTAAGCAAGTCTATATACACATTAAATCATCCATGGAGGCCTGGGAAGGAAGTCTTAGGGTATGTGCAGACGATCTGGAGGTTCTGCGTCTTGGAGGCAGGGCCTCTGGACCTGAAGGAACCTGCATGTGCCCACAGACTGCAGTCGTCCTGTACTCACCATCTGCGGTGGGTGCGGGGCGGCTACTCCCAGCGTGCACACAATGGTGGCCGTTTCCTACTCCGCAGCATGAACTAAGCATGTTGCGGAGATGGAGAAGTCCCAAAACAAGCACCGTAGCTGAAAGAACGCTGCAGTTGGGTGAAGCATAGTGAGGATGGGATTTCTAGAAAGCCCATCCCCTATGCTTGTTATGTATCAGGTAGCGGCAAGACGCTGTGCCCAAAACGCTGCGTATACTGATCGGGAGTATACACCCTTAGAATGTCCAGAACCAGATGCACAGCAAATTACTAGAAGTCCAGAACACTCTCGTGCTCTGCATCTATTGAACGTAGGAAGCAACGGAGCACTTAACAAAGCAATCAGCTTACTTGTCAGCAAAGGTAGGTGAGCCGTAGCTGAGGAAGTAGCACAAGCAGCCAGAAGCAACGCTGGCACAGGTGTTGGTAGCAGAACCTCTGATGAGCAACAACAAGAGATTCACACAGGATTTGCAGGAGAAGGCAGAGAACTTGAGAAGCCACTAGGAGTAGGAAACTAGGCAGAATATTATAGAAATGACTAGAGGCTGAGGTGGGGTTTATAAAGGCAGGAAGACCAAGGATACATAAAGCAATGGATACCATCTTGGAAGAAGGCAAGAAAAGGTAATCAAAATATTCAGACTCTTGACATTGAGTGTTCTCTCTGTCTGTTTCAGCTGGATGCGAGAAATATTAATAATAATCTTTATTTTTTTATTTATTTTATATTCTTATTTTTTTATTAATTCTCCCGTCCGTCTCTGCTCATTTTAGGCGGGTACTGGCACAGCAGTCTGATAGAAAAAAACCTGATTGATGTTTTTGTGCCGTTCTTCCCCATGGAGTTCCAGCACGTGAAGATGTGTGTGAAGGCCGAGCTGGAACGTCGCGGCTTTGAGGCAGATGAAGAGACCACACTCGCTGTTGCCAGAGACATGACGTATTACCCCCCGGGGGAAAAAATTTACTCCGTAAAGGGCTGCAAGACTGTGTCCACAAAGCTGGATGTTTTCCTATGACGAACCCTGTGACTTTTATTCCCCGGACAGGCGGCCTCTGCTCTTTGCCCTACGAGCCGGGCAATGATCACTTCTTTCCGCCTTTTGAGTGAACTTAGACTTATGTGGCCTTCGGAGTCCTGCGTTGGATGTAAATATTGGGCGCAGACCCCCCAGAGAATGGACAATTTTTACATGAAATCATCACTTTGATAAAGACGTTGTATATAATTTGTAATAATGCTTCTGATTTCTACGTGAAGAGTTAATAATTATCTACATGAATCAGTGTTTTCATCCACGTCTATGTCTAAGTCATTGATCGGCAACCGATCGCTTTCCAGCTGCTGCAAAACTACCACTCTTGGTATTCCCGGATGACCTCCAGCCCAGGTACATAGTGACAGTTGGACACAGCTGTGCATAGGATTGGCATAAACCACCGTGAGAACTGGGGTCCCAAAGTCCAGTGTGAAAGGGGAGAGGTACTGAGCATGTGCAACCCGTGGTCCATAGGAGTGGTTGCACATGCTCACTGCAAGTTAGCCGGCACATGACTGCAAGGGTGTGAATCTCACATGGTGTGTATAATAAACATTGACATCCGACATGATGCAGGGCTGAAATGTTAGTCCTGGTGATTGTGCAAAGTATTTCTGTGCCCCCTGATGAGACCTCTGGGGACCATCCAGTGAATTTCTTTGCATCACTGGCTCAGATCTATTATTCATGTGTCTGAATGTGACACAATGGCATAAGTTAACCTAAAAGGTTTAACCAGTTCTGGCAAATTAAAGGGAATGTATCATCTGAAAATTACCTATTGCTAAAAAAAAAAAAAACACCATTCACAATAGGTGATATCACAGCTCACCTCCTCCTGTACAATGACTGATAACACCTCTATATACAGTAGATAACACAGGATCCACCATTCACAATAGGTGATATCACAGCTCACCTCCTCCTGTACAATGACTGATAACACCTCTATATACAGTAGATAACACAGGATCCACCATTCACAATAGATCATATCACAGCTCACCTCCTCCTCCTGTACAATGACTGATAACACCTCTATATACAGTAGATAACACAGGATCCACCATTCACAATAGGTGATATCACAGCTCACCTCCTCCTGTACAATGACTGATAACACCTCTATATACAGTAGATAACACAGGATCCACCATTCACAATAGGTGATATCACAGCTCACCTCCTCCTGTACAATGACTGATAACACCTCTATATACAGTAGATAACACAGGATCCACCATTCACAATAGGTGATATCACAGCTCACCTCCTCCTGTACAATGACTGATAACACCTCTATATACAGTAGATAACACAGGATCCACCATTCACAATAGGTGATATCACAGCTCACCTCCTCCTGTACAATGACTGATAACACCTCTATATACAGTAGATAACACAGGATCCACCATTCACAATAGGTGATATCACAGCTCACCTCCTCCTGTACAATGACTGATAACACCTCTATATACAGTAGATAACACAGGATCCACCATTCACAATAGGTGATATCACAGCTCACCTCCTCCTCCTGTACAATGACTGATAACACCTCTATATACAGTAGATAGCACCTATTGTGAATGGTGGATCCTGTGTTATCACAGCTCACCTCCTCATCCTGTACAATGACTGATAACGCCTCTATATACAGTAGATAACACAGGATCCACCATTCACAATAGATTATATCACAGCTCACCTCCTCCTGTACAATGACTGATAACACCTCTATATACAGCAGATAACACAGGATCCACCATTCACAATAGATGATATCACAGCTCACCTCCTCCTGTACAATGACTGATAACACCTCTATATACAGAAGATAACACAGGATCCACCATTCACAATAGGTGACGAGGACAGACTGTTGACCGTGCAGTTTATTGAGGGGCCCCTGTCACACCCTCACCAGACACAACTACGCATTATGGCCTTACAAAACCCAGACCTGGACTTTGCTCAATTTAAAGACCGGGCCATCTGGGTGCTGTGAGCATCTACTCTGACCGGCACTGCACCCCTCAGGCGCCAAGCTATTTCCTACCACCAGGAGGCGGCGCCCTCACCACAGGCAACCGTGGGGGCAGATGCACAGTCCCTAGAGAATGGTCCCTCTGTTGTTGACTAAAAGTGTGGCTGCACTGACAAAAACTCCCAGTTCAAGTGAGCAGCGAGGCCTGCAGAAGGAGATCAAAGCCCTAATGCAGAGGCAACAGGTAGAGCAGTCTGGTGGAGAAGTCGGCAGTGTGAGGATGAGTGATCAATTCCCCATTGCAGTACCCCTGAGGAGTGAAATGTTACTGTGGTGTCGCGCAGCAATACGCCTAAGGGGTCAAGATTACCAGGCCCTGGTAGAACCCATATACTCTGATAGTGGACCAACCATTCTGATGGCCAGGGGGGTAATTAATGTCCGTAAGGTTAGGGTCCCGGTACACATCTTGAATTGTGGGGACAAGAAGGTCAAACGTCCCTGGTATGCTACCATTGCTAAGCTGTTCACTGTCAATAAAGGCAGTGGAACCCTTGATTCAGTCCGACCAGGCGGAGAACAAGGGCTCCGAGGGGCAGCTAGATGACTGGTGTCAGAAGCTACATGTAGGCACTCCACCCCTTCGCACCAAAAGCATGGAGTTTACTGGGTAGTCCAAGAGTATAAACGGGTCTTTAGCAAACACCCCCTAGACTTTGGACAAGTAAGAGGTGTCCAACACCATATCTCCATTGGAGACCATCTGCCCATTAAAGAGAGGTACCGGCCTGTACTCCCGACTCACTATCAATGTGCCAAGGGTATGTTGCGGGAGATGAATGAGGCTGGGGTGATCAGAGATAGTTGTAGCCCCTGGGCAGCTCAGTTAGTCCTAGTTAAGACAGAGATGGTACAATGAGGATGTGTGTTGATTACAGGCAGATTAACACATAAAGATGCATAGCCATTACCCAGAATTGAGGAATCATTAGCTGCCATAAGATCCACTAACTATTTCTCCACTTTATATCTCATCAGTGGGTATTGGCAGGTTCCCGTGGCAGAGGCGGACAAGGAAAAGACAGCGTTTACGACACCAATGTGCCTCTGTGAGTTCAACTGCATGCCATTCGGGCTCTGAAATGCAATGGGAATGTTCCAGCGGTTAATGGAATGATGACTAGAACATAAAAACTTTGTAACTGTCCTGTTGTACCTGGATGACGTCATCGTCTACTTGAAGACCTATGAGGATCACCTGAAGCACCTGGATGAGGGATTCAAGGCCTTATCCAGCTTTGGTCTGAAAGTAAAGTCATCAAAGTGCCACCTTTTGAAGCCCTAGGTGCAGTACCTAGGTCCCATGGTAAGCACTGACGGTGTGGCACCAGACCCAGACAGTCACTGTGATCAAGGACTGGCCAAGACGCACTACTATCAAGGAAGTACGGCAGTTCCTCGGGCTGGTAGGCTACTACGGAGGTTCATTAAGGGCTTCATCAAAATGGCGGCTCCCATGCATGACCTCTTAGTGGGCCAATCCAAGAAGGCCTCCGAACCCACCCGGCGAGGTGGATTTGTGGCACCCCAGAGTCCAAGTGCCACAGTGTCATTATCTTCCCTGGGGGGTAGAGTCACACCTGAGAGTATTGTAGATATAAGGACTACCACTTCCGGATAACATTAAAAGAATAAATTTTATTGATTCTTTTTATAAAATTTGACTGGTCTAGTAGACTAGACCAGTCAATTTTTATAAAAAGAATCAATAAATGTTATCCGGAATCTTTTAATGTTATCCGGAAGTGGTAGTCCTTATATCTACAATACTGAAAAGAAAAAAATAACTACCTTTTTTATTATATATCTTTACTCACACCTGAGAGTAATAAAGGGTATCCACACCAGACAGAAACCGCACACAAAACCTTTCTGCCTCCAGGCCTGAGATCTAAACCCAGGTTCATGGTAAGCTCCTCTATAAATTCTGGTCTGGGGAAGAGTTAAGTCAGTTCAGTTCCTAAGACAACTGAGGAAGACATCCTGTGGACTGAAGCAGTGCTAACCTCGTCCCAGGATAGTTAAGCCTAGCGTGAGGGACCCAAATCAAGGGTCTGAGGAAGTGTAGGAGAGCCTGGGGAGCGGAGCGGTGTCGTGCTCACCCCAGAGGAGAAGTGCCACAGAAACCGACACCGGAGTCCGAGGCTGTGCAGGGCCTAACGACCCGGCAGCCAATACCGGAAGGTGGGGGATTCCAAGTTCCCCAGCCACATTGTGCCTGGAGGCAAAGCAGCGTAAAGAGCCCAGGAACAGCCGCCTGAGACGTGGGACTAGAGAAGGACTCGAGTTGCCAGCCGTACCGGCACCAAGCAAGAGAGAGAGAGGGCCAGCAGCTCAGCTTATGCAGCAGCAGAGGCCCATTCACAAAGAGTAGCAAGGAGGCCTCAGAACCTGTTGGGTGAGGAGAACCCCGAGTTGCTCTCAGGTGCACGGACTCCGCATAACATCATCTGTCGGTCTTACCGTTGCACCAGTAAAAGGCCTGAGGAACCAACAAACCGTGAATCTGTTGCTTTGCGCCCGCCAACCTGCACCCTACACTCTTACCACTTCCTCTGCCCTGGGGATCTGCTCCATCCGTGGGGAACCACTACACCCTATCGGCCTGTCCATCATCCCCAGAGGTTCTGCAGCAGCCGTGGCTACCCATAGCCACATCGCCCTTTTCCTGTCAAGCCAAGAACTCCCTTAACAACTAAACCCAGGGTCACGGAGCCAGATCTCAACCCCCTGTGACTCCCCAGAACTGTTTAACAGCCCGTTTCCGAGTACCCCACGGCCCTTGAGTGACGCGGATCCCCAATTGCTTCCAGGCTGTCTGGACCTCCTTTACCACCTATTACCAGGGTCCCGGTCTGCACCATTGACTGCCAAGTAAACGGTAAAGGAAACTACAATCTCTGTGTTGTCCGGTCATTTTCCGCGCCCTCAGTCCTGCACCCCAACGTTTATTATCACTTAAAAAACTACACCGTATGTCCTGGGGCCCCGTTTACCTGTGGGGAGCGATACCATCCAGGCTGTCACTCCATCAGCCCCAGAGGTCCCACAGCAGCGATGGTCACCCTGACCAGACTAACCACAAGGGGCATCACAAACTTATCCCTTGTACATATTTCCCTTTATTGCACGCCCAGGATCATGGAGCCGGGTCACTGCCACCGTGAACGACCCACCAAACCGACCTGACCGGTTACAGAGTACCTCCGGCCCTGGTGGGCGTTGCATATGCATGTGGGTGGCTACCTCACGTGTGGATCTCCTCCTGCTTCCAGGCATGACATCATCCCCGGTGAAGGAGGCAATGTCACTGTGGCAGCCGAACCCTAGGGGTGCCACAAACACATGCTCTGCAGAGCACAGGACACACATACTCTGCAGAGCACTGATGCTCCCTTCATGTCAGATGCTGTATGGACGCACTGCCTGATGGCTGTGGGTTGCTGGAAGTTGTGTATTTGTCCCTGACAGTGGCCCCCCTGTGCCCTGCCGCCCCCTGCTTTCCCTCCTAACCAGTGTTGCAGATGCTGATCACTGACTGTAACCATTTAAAAACATATATTACTTATTCAAATCTGTGAAAATTGGTAATTTGACCACTTTGATGCCAGTTTTGATGCCCAGAAGCCATTTGGGGCAGGCTGAAGTGAATTGACTTTGAAGCGGGCATCACTAGGTATGTAATTGCGGTGCCCACTTTGATGCCCCTTTTTGTGCCGCTCTTATAATTTTTGTAGCTGTTTTTGAAGCTCACTGCTCATGGGTCACTGCCGTGTGCTTGCCCCCCAGGCCGAAATTTATCAACCAGCCCTTGATCAGCAGGTTAGGTGGGAAAGCAAGAGGGCAGGGCACAGGGGGGCCCTGTCAGGGGCAAATACACAGCTCTCAGGGGCCCACAGACATCAGGGGGAGAAGGCAGTATAATGCAAGGCAGGGAACACTGTCCTGAGGCAGACATCGGTGCCCCGGCACTTGCCCAGGTGTCGGCGTCGGGTGCTGATGCGGGCCCTGATCATATCCGTCATCATCATCATATCCAGAATCAAAAATGAAACTTTTCAGTATTGATTTCCACACTCAAGCGTCACATCATAAATGAGGGCAAGGTGCAGGCTCCTCGCCTATAGTGGGTGTAGGCCTGGACAAGAAGGTAGAGCGAGCGTCAGACCACATTACAGCTCTCCTGGATCTCATGGCGGCTGCTGTCAGGTGCTCCCGGCCCGGGACGTGGCTCCTCTTCCTGCTGCTGGGATCTTCATGCTTTCAAGCCGTTGTGCCCCAGGAGCCAATCACCATGAGTCTCGCTGTAGGAGCTGCCTCGTTCATTGCAGGCTACCTGTCCTCTAAGTTCTTCAGTGGGCAGCAGGTAGAGAGCTGCCAGGTGGAGAACACCTTCAATAACACAGGTTAGATGGGGATAGTGATGGGTCAAATGGTCTGCGGGCAGGGGCAGAACTGCAACAGGTGCTTTATTTCTTTCCTTTCTTTCTTTCTTTCTTTCTTTCTTTCTTTCTTTCTTTCTTTCTTTCTTTCTTTCTTCCCTCCTTTCTCTTTCCTTCCTTCTTTTCTTTCTTTCTTTCTTTCTTTCTCTTTTCTTCCTTCGTTTCTTTCTCTTTCCTTCCTTTCTTTCTATTTCCTTCCTTTCTTTCTCTTTTCTATCTTTCTTTATTTATTTCCCTCCTTTCTCTTTCCTTCCTACTTTTTTATTCTTTCTTTCCTTTCTTTCTCTTTCTTTCTTTTCTTCTTTCCTTCATTCCTTTCTTTCTCTTTCCTTCCTTCCTTTCTCTTTCTTTCCTTTCTCTTTCTTTTTTTCTATTTCCTTACTTTCTTTGTCCTTCCTTTTTTCTCTTTCTTTCTATTTCCCTACTTTCTTTTTCCTTCCTTTTTTCTCTTTCTCTCGTTTCTTTCTCTTTCCTTCTTTCTTTCTTTTTTCTTTCCCTTTCTCTTTCCATCCTTCCTTTCTCTTTCTTTCCTTTCTTTTTTCTTTCTTTTTCTTTCTTTCTTTCTTTCTTTCTTTCTTTCTTTCTTTCTTCTTTCTTCTTTCTTTCCTTCCTTTCCTTCCTTTCCTTCTTTCCTTTTCTTCTTTCCTTTTCTTCTTTTCTTTTCTTCTTTCTTTTCTTCTTTCTTTTCTTTCTTTTTCTTTTCTTCTTTCTTTTCTTCTTTCTTTTCTTCTTTCTTTTCTTCTTTCTTTTCTTCTTTCTTTTCTTTCCTTTTTTTTTTTTCTACAAAGTTAAAAGGAGACAAGCCCTTTACCTCCCAGAACTCTCTGATCCTTCATTTCTGTATTCCTAATCCTCTCTTTAATGGCATGTCAGGGAATATTGTGGGAGCAGCGGGGCATTGATTGCTCAGTGCTGTGTAACTGAGGCTGACCCATCTGCAGCGTTCTATTCTAATATACTTTGTATTTCAGTTCCTCCGCACTGTCAGGATCTCTGCTTGCTGTCAGTGAGTGAGAACCATATTGTTTTCATCCAGACACTGATAACCTGGACAGTGGAGGATTGTTAGGCAATCCTCTGTGAGAGGAATAGCACAAAGCTCCAGTGCGCTGATGGTTTGCCACAATGTATCAGTGAAAATGGAATCAATGTGTAGTGCAGCTTTAGTACTTGATACAACTGTAACGACCTTCCAGCTGTGAGATGTCCCAGGCCTGTACAGGTGTATAAAAGGTTCTGTGGACGCTGCACCTGAGCCTGAGCCATAGTGCTCCATTATACTGACCAAAGTAGTCATAACCCCAACCGCTGCCAGTGGAAACAGTCAACAACCATGCTGATAGAGGCCAAAATTACAGTGTCCATTCTAGGACATGGTCAAATATCAAAGACAAACATCAGAAATACTCTGTCAGATACTTGACACTGATACCTGACTCCGATGCCTGTCTTTGATACCTGACACCTGACTCTGATTATTGACTCAGATACCTAACTGTGATTCCTGATACCTGACTCTGATATCTGACTCTGACACCTGACTCTGATACCTGTGATTCCTGATATCTGACACTGATACCTGACTCTGATATCTGACTTTGATTACTGACTCTGATACCTAACTGTGATTCCTGATACCTGACTCTGATATCTGACTCTGATACCTGACTCAGATACCTGATTTTGATTACTGACTCTGATACCTGACTCTGATACCTAACTGTGATTCCTGATACTTGACTCTGATACCTGTGATTCCTGATATCTGACTCTGATACCTGATTTTGATTACTGACTCTGATACCTGACTCTGATACCTGTGATTCCTGATACCTGACTCTGATACCTGTGATTCCTGATAACTGACTCTGATATCTGACTCTGATACCTGATTTTGATTACTGACTCTGAGACCTGACTCTGATACAATGGCAATAAATCAAGAAAAATTATCCAAAATCCAGCACTAGCGAAAATTTATAATAACTTGAGTCTATTCATATATATTAACAAATACCTTTTATTAAAGCATATTAAAAAGTTAATAAGTGACTTATAATGAATAATCTTGGATTGTAGGCTTAGGCTAATATAATAATAATACACAAAGGTATGGCTATTGATTATGAATGTATATTGCTGCCTGTTTAGTGTCTACATATAATTGTGATTATAATTTTAATCTTAGCCATATGTATGTTTCTTAATAATTAAGAACATTATTATATGAGCTAATTGTGCCCTTGTGGATATTCTATGGTATCTGCTATATTTTCTTTGACGGATTGGGGATACTACACTTCTGTATACTTCATTACTATCAATTAGGGGGTGTAGTCTCTTTCCAATGGGAAGTCTTGCATGTATTTAGAGCTGCTCATTTTACTAACATTCATGCAGCTTCAGTGCTTGAAACACATAAGACTGATTTTAGCTATGTTTGCTTGTTTTTAACAAGTTTTAATAAAAGGTATTTGTTAATCTATATGAAGAAGTTCAAGGTATTTTTTTAATTTTCGTCAGTGCTGGAATTTGGATCACTTTTGTTGATTTGTTGCCATTAGAACATTTACCTGGGACCCGGCCTGTGGAATCGTCCTGCATTGCCGTATTGAACAACTTCACCAGTTCGATTTGGGGAGCTGAAGAAAAATCTTTTATTTTATTTTAGTTACATGACTCTGATACCTGACTTTGATACATGATTCTGATACTTGACTGTGATACAGAGTTAAGTATCAGAATCATGTTTTAGACTGAGGTATCAGAGTCAGGTATCAGAGTCAAGTATCAGAGTTAGGTATGAGAGTCATGTATCAGAGTAAGGTATTAGAATCATATATCACAGTCTTGTATCAGAGTCATGTATCAGAGTCAGGTATCAGAAATTTATCATAGTCATGTATAAGTGAGGTGTCATAGTCATGTATCAGAGTCAGGTATCAGAAATTTATCAGAGTCAGGTATCTGAGTCACTTATCAGTCAGGTATCAGAATCATATATCATAGTCATGTATCTGAGTCAGGTATCAGAGTCAATTATCAGAGTCAGGTATTAGAATCATATATCATAGTCATGTATCAGAGTCAGGTATTAGAGTCAGGTAAAATTGTCGAGTATCAGAGTCAGGTATCAGAATCATATATCATAGTCAGGTATGGCGGCCGTCACACGCACAGATATCTTTAGCGATATTGTAAGCGATCACGTGCACGCGCGATCGCTTACAATATCGCTCACATCGCTGGTGAGATGTCACACAGACAGACTCACCAGCGATGTGGACCAGCGAGAACGCTGGTAACTATGGTACACATTGGGTTACTAGGCGCCGCGCGTCGCTTAGTTACCCGACGTGTACCATAGTTACCATCTCCCAGCATAGGCTCTGCCGCTGGGAGATGGATCATCGTGGTGTCACACACCACGATGAAGGATATCGTGAAATCGCTCATCGCTAGATCTGAGAACCGGACCTCAGATCAGCGATGTCACGATCAAGCGATTTCCCATCGTAAATCGCTTGATTACATGCATCGATTTTAAGCCCGATATCGCTTAAGCGATCAAAAAGGAGATCGCTTAAACGATATCGGGCAAGAAATCGTTGCGTGTGACGGCCGCTTATCAGTCATGTATCAGAGCCAGGTACCAGAGTCAAGTATCAGAGTCATGTATTAGAGTCAGGTATCAGAATCATATAGCACTCATATAGCACAGTCTTGTATCATAGTCAGGCATCATAGTCAGGTTTCAGAGTCAGGTATCAGAAATTGATCAGAGTCATGCACCAGAGTCAGGTATCAGAGTCATGCATCAGAATCATATATCATAGTCATGTATCAGAGTAATCTATCAGAGTCATGTATAAGAATCATGTATAAGAGTCATGTATCAGAGTCAGGTATCAGAGTCATGTATCAGAGTAAGGTATCAGACTCAGGTATCAGACAGAGTATTTCTGATGTTTGACATTGATATATGACCATGTGCTAGAATGGACACTGTACAAAATTCACATCATAACTACAAGATCCGTGCAAACATTGAGCAAGCAGGGAATGCTGGGGGATTTCAGCTTTGAGGTCCACATGATTTGTTCCTATACCACAGTACTTATTATAAAATCTACATTTACCAGATTGCAAATCACCAAAACAAGCTAAAAAAAAACGGTAGTGCTGGGAGATTTCAGCTCTGAAGGCTGCAGAATTGTGAATGCTGTCCTAGAATATAGCACAGGCTGTAATACAGGATCAGGTCAGGCATTTATTTTTCTCTTTTAGCCTTAGAGATCGACTTGAAGGAGAAGCTTTTCGGGCAGCCCCTGGCACATGATATGATCTACAAGTCACTGACCAGGTTTATGAGCAATAAGGACCCCAAGAAGCCCCTGGCGCTGTCCCTGCACGGCTGGACCGGCACCGGCAAGAACTTTGTTAGCAAAATCATTGTAAACAATATTTATGAATCTGGAATGAAAAGCAAATTCGTCCATCTCTTTATCTCTGAACTGCATTTCCCTCACAACAGCCAGGTTCCCCTGTACAAGGTATGCAGCCGACTGTCACGTGCTGTTAGGCGCTGACTATCTGCAGTCTATGTTGGATGCTGCTGTGATTGAATGTGTGTGTATTTCTCCACCAGGTGGTGTCTCTGTTAGAGTTTTCACTCTGCATTTGGACATGCTTCTGTGTGGACGTTGGTGCTTGTGCTGTAGTCTCTTTAAGTTCTCCTTTTGCTGTAGTGGCTGCTGACCCCGGTCTGTGTTGGGTGGAGGTGAGGGTTGAAGCATAGGGCGGGTTGAGGAGGTGAGGGCAAGGTACCTCTGAAGTTTAAGTGGGAGTCATTTGGAGTCTCCGCCCCTGGCCTTTAAATAGCTTCTCCCTCCACCAGGTGGCGTCGCTTTTAGAGTTTGCACTCTGCCTGTGACCGAGCTTCTGTGTGGACTTCGGTGCTTGTGCTGCAGTCTCTGGAAGTTTTCCTTTTGTTAGAGTGGCTGCGGACCCCAGTACATGGTGGGTAGAGGTGAGGATTCAAGCATAGGGCAGGTTGAGGAGTTGAAGGCAAAGGTGGAGACTCAGACCTCCTCACCATAAGAGGTACCTCTGAGTACAGGGTCAGACCAGATACTCAGTTACCTTGCCCGCAATACCATCTTGTTTACTATTCCCTCATCCTCTATCCTATTCCTGACACCGACCCCCCCCCATTCTAAAAGGGATATATTTTGAGCATTAGTTTTACCACCTTAAGAAACAACTTCTATGTAACATTTTTCAGTAGATGGAGCTGTATAAAGACTTGCAGTTCTCACTGTGCCATTTTGGGTACATCCGCCATGCTTGCCGAACAGCCTCCTTATACTCTTGAGAGACGCCTGGGTGCAGAACCACCATCTCTTCTTCATACCACACCAACCACTGGCTTTTTGGGGTGGGGGTCTAAATCTCCAGCACTTGTCTGTTAGACACCTGGGAGGCAGTGGACGGGCTAGCACCCACCAGTAGATCAATTAAAGCCTCTTCAGTCAGTCCTTGGTAGTTCAGGCCCAGGTCTCTGTCTCTCTCCTGTAGAATCGATACAGTCCAGTGTCTGTACTCACTCACTCTGTGGTTGGTTCTCCATTGGGCTGCACTCTGTTGATCCCACTGCTGTCACCAGTTGTCACGGGGTCATTCTCCGGTATCCCACAATCAACAGAGTGAGAGATGCGTGATCAGCCCAAGAACCTTTATCGCTTGAAAAAATAAAAATCCATAAAACAATCCATCAGAATACTGTATATCCAGGTAATCCAGGTGACTCTCCCATGCCTTTGGAGAGCTCACCTCGACTTCAGAGTCCCACACAGACTGAAAACACACTGCTTCTCCTCCACCTAACCACCACCCCATCCAAAACCAGGTCTATTGACCCACTCTACTGACTATTAACAGACCCTCTGGAGTGTAATGAGTACAGAAGAAGTGGGGGAAGGGCTGACTACACAGAACAGCACCAACACTTGTAAAATATAAGCCACCATATCACACCATCACAGTGGGGTAGAGCTATGAAGTGGGCGGTGCTATCTGGAGGGATCGGGCTGTGAGGTGGGCAAAGCTATCTGGAGGGACATAGCTATGAAGTGGGAGGGGCTCTCTGGAGGGGGCCGGACCTATGAGATGGGTGGAGTAGAGCTATGAAGTGGGAGGGGCTCTCTGGAGGGGGCCGGACGTATAAGGTGGGTGGGGTAGAGCTATGAAGTGGTTGGGGCTCTCAGGAGGGGGCTGGACCTATGAGATGGGTGGGGTAGAGCTATGAAGTGGGAGGGGCTCTCTGGAGGGGGCCGGACATATAAGGTGGGTGGGGCTCTCTGGAGGGGGCTGGACCTATGAGCTGGGTAGAGTAGAGCTATGAAGTGGGTGGTGCTATCTAGAGGGGCGGTGCTATGAGGTGGGCAAAGCTATCTGGAGGGGCACAGCTATGAAGTGGGCAGGGCTATCTGGAGGGGCGGAGCTATGATACATGCATACACATACATACACTCAACTTTATATATTAGATGGGGAAATATTGAAATTGAAAAAGGGTTGTCTGAGTAGTGGACAATCCCTTTAAACTATTGGGATCATGGGTTAAAAAGCTAGAATACACTACCACCTTATAGGCATTACAGTTGCCAACAGGGGCTGGCTGACCCAGTGGGCAAATGCCCCCCAGGGTTCAAGCAGCAGTTTTGGGGCCACCATCTGTCATGTTGGTCTGGGAGACCGCTCTGTCCCTGGAGCTCACTGCTCATGGCCAGCTGCTGCGTGCTTGCCCCCCAGGCTGAAATATGCCAGCCTGCCCCTGGTTGCCAATGTTGTATCTCCTATCAAACCTACTAACATAGGGGCTGCATTCTGTTTTAAAGGGGTTTTCCACTACTATTTGGTCCCGTTTTTATGTCCTAACTCATCCCAACAATCACTTTTCTAACATATGCTTATTAACTGCGCTGCTTCTATGGGTCATATAATCCTGTGTTGTCATGCAGCCCTCCCTCTAACCACTTAGACGCCGCAATCAAAAAATGGTACTTATATATATGTCCCTGCTATGTACTGTGTAATGGACGTGTCTGACCGTACAGGACATGGTCTGATCATACCACATCCCCTGTGCTGAGATAATCTTAGATATGTGTCCCTGCTATGTACTGTGTAATGGATGTGTCTGACCATACAGGACATGGTCTGATCATACCACATCTGCTGTGCTGAGATAATCTTATATATGTGTCCCTGCTATGTACTGTGTAATGGATGTGTCTGACCGTACAGGGACATGGTCTGATAATACCACATCTCCTGTGCTGAGATAATTATATATGTGTCCTGTTATGTACTGTGTAATGGATGTGTCTGACTGTACAGGGACATGGTCTGATCATACCACATCTCTGTGCTGAGATAATCTTATATATGTGCCCTTGCTATGTACTGTGTAATGGATGTGTCTGACTGTACAGGGACATAGTCTGATCATACCACATCCCCTGGGCTGAGATTATTATTATTATTATTATTATTTTATTATTATATATTTATATAGCGCCATTGGTTCCATGTCGCTTTACAAGTGTCCCTGTTCTGTACTGTGCAATGGGTGTGTTTGACCATACAGGGACATGGTCTGATCATACCACATCTCATGGGCAGGGAAGGATGGAAAAGAGTATACAGACATCACAGCCGGGATCACAGCTGATTTTTTCTTTGAGATAATACATTTCCCTTCCTGGTTTTAAAAAATGTTTTACCTCAAAGAAAGAATTATCTGCTATCCTGTGATGTAATGTCTGTATACTCTTTTGTGTGCCCCCCTGCCCAGGAGATGTGGTATGATCAGACCAGTCTACATAATCTTTGAAAATTCTTGGAGAACTGGAGAAGAGTAAATGTTTTCCTGATCTTCAAAAAAAGGAAGAAGGTGGATCCTGGGAACTATAGGCCTGTGAGCCTGATGTCTATACAAGGAAAGATCTTTGAACAAACTATGCAAGTACTTGGATGAGAATAAATTGCTTAACCAGAGCCAGCATGGGTTTGTAACTAATAAGTCATTTCAGACTAACTTAATTTCCTTCTATGACATAAGTTAAGAGAAGAACAACCAGGATTGTGACCGGTCTGCAAACTATGTCCTATGAGGAACAGTTACTGGATTTGGGAATGTTTAGCTTGACAAAAAGAAGACTGAGAGGAGACTTAATAGCTGTTTACAAATATCCCAAGTGCTGTCACACTTCACATGCAAAAAGAAAGACCAGAAGCAATGGGATGACACTGAATGGGAGGAGACAGATTGGATATTAGAAAAAACTTTTTGACAGTGAGGGTGATCAGTGAGTGGAACAGGTGGCCACAAGAGGTTATGGGTTCTCCTTCAATGGAAGTCTTCACACAAAGGCTGGATAGACATCTGCCTGGGATAATTTAGGGAATCCTGCATTGAGCCGAAGGTTGGATCAGATGACCTGGGAGGTCCCCGAACATGATGCATGATGACCCGGGAGGTCTCTTCACACAATGCCCCAGGAGGTCCATTTACATGATGACCCCGGAGGTCCCTTCACACGATGACCCAGGACGTCCAGTCACACGATGATCCAGGAGGTCCCTTCACATGATGACCCAGGAGGTTGCTTCACACGATGACCCAGGCGGTTCCTTCACACGATGACCGGAGAGGTACCCTCACATGATGACTTGAGAGGTCCCTTCATATGATGACCCAGGAGATCCGTTCACACAATGACCTAGGAGATCCCTTCACACATTGACCCAGGAGATCCCTTCACACATTGACCCAGGAGGTCCCTTCACACGTTGACCCAGGAGGTCCCTTCACACGTTGACCCAGGAGGTCCCTTCACACGTTGACCCAGGAGATCCCTTCACATGATGACCCAGGAGGTCCCTTTACACTCCACCATTATATGATTCTATGTTCCGGCATGGTCAGACACATTTAAGTAATTTGGCTAGAACATGCTACCGCCTTATGAGTGGACAGATGCCACTTTTGTAGCCCTCACCAAACCTTAGAATCAGTGGCGTAACTGGATGCTCATGGGCCCTGATGCAAAAGCTCCAACGGGGCCCCCAATTATTGCAAATTTTTAATAGCAGTGGTCTTTTTCTATAGGTTAAAGAGTCTTTTGGGACCCCCTAGACTCCTGGGCCCGGGTGTGATTGCATCCCCTGAACCCATTGTAGTTCCGCCCCTGCTTAGAATGAATGGGCAGCCAATAGAAACTAGATTGCCATGTATACACGTATAGAAACCTGTTGTCATAGCGTGGTATAGTGGATAGGGAATCGGGAGGCAAGATGGGCAAGGGCATTCAGGGGAACTAGTCTGGCCCTGGACATGGGGTCCCTGACTAGCCCTGTTCCCGAAGGTACAACTGAAGGTGTGGAGGTTCGTGCCGCCACCCCAGCCCTAAGCTCCTGCTCAGCCCTAGGCTAAGAAGCCAAGAGCCCCTACCTCCACCCATGGCAGCAATAACACGGCTCAGCACAGCACGACTCCACAGAAATTAGCTCTATCTGCGACACCTAGTGGAGGGCAGTGGAGAGATTTCAAGGCTGGGGGAGTGGAGATCTGAATACTAAAACATACACATCCACCTCCACTTAAATGCTATGACTCACCCCTCTACTGCAGAGCCTGCTTTACATTAGAGCATTGTCCTTGCGGTCTGCAATGTGGGTCTTATATAGCGATATATGTCTTCTTCCCTCAGGACCAGTTACAGTCATGGATTCGAGGAAACACCAGTGAATGTGCTCGCTCCATATTTATATTTGATGAAATGAACGATCTCCCCCCGGGCCTGATCGACGCCATTAAGCCTTTCCTGGATTACCATGACTATATCGATGGAGTCTCCTACCACAAAGCCATCTTCATATTTATCAGGTACTTTTATATGTTTCAGACCATAAGACGCATCCAGGTTTGGGCAACAGAAAATAGGAAAAAATGTAATATTAAAACTACTCTGGTAATTGTTATTATTATTTCTTATTATAGCACCATTTACTCCATGGCGCTTTACATGTGACAAAGGGGCATTCATAGACAAGTACAATAATTATTAACAATACAAGGTACAGACAGGAGGGGAGAGGACCCTGCCCGCGGGGAGTCACAGTCTGCAAGTGATGGGTGAGGATACAGTAGGTGAGGAGAGAGGACCCTGTCCACGAGGGCTCACAGTCTACAAGGGATGGGTGAGGATACAGCGGGGGAGGAGAGAGGACCCTGCCCACAAGGGCTCACAGTCTACAAGGGATGGATGAGGGTACAGCAGGGGAGGAGAGAGGACCCTGTCCATGAGGGTTCACAGTCTGCAAGGGATGGGTGAGGATACAGCGGGGAAGAAGAGAGGACCCTGCCCATGAGGGTTCACAGTCTGCAAGGGATGGGTGAGGATACAGCGGGGGAGGGGAGAGGACCCTGCCCACAAGGGCTCACAGTCTACAAGGGATGGGTGAGGATACAACGGGGGAGGGGAGAGGACCCTGCCCACGAGGGCTCACAGTCTACAAGGGATGGTGAAGGATACAGTAGTTGAGAAGAGAGGACACTGTCTATGAGGGGTCACAGTCTACAAGCGATGGGTGAGGATACAGTAGATGAGGAGAGAGGACCCTGCCCATGAGGGCTCACAGTCTACAAGGGATGGGTGAGGATACAGCAGGAGAGGGGAGGGACCCTGCCCACGAGGGCTCACAGTCTACAAGGGATGGGTGAGGATACAGCGGGGGAGGGGAGAGTACTCTGCCCCCGAGGGCTCACAGTCTACAAGGGATGCTTGAGGATACAGTGGCGGAGGAAAGAGGACCCTGCCCACGAGGGCTCACAGTCTACAAGGGATGGGTGAGGATACAGTAGGTGAGGAGAGAGGACCCTGCCCACGAGGACCCACAGTCTACAAGGGATGGGTGAGGATACAGTAGATGAGGAGAGAGGACCCTGCCCACGAGGGCTCACAGTCTACAAGGGATGGGTGAGGATACAGCGGGGGAGGGGAGAGGACCCTGCCCACGAGGGGTCACAGTCTGCAAGGGATGGGTGAGGATACAGTAGGTGAGGAGAGAGGACCCTGGCCACGAGGGTTCACAGTCTGCAAGGGATGGGTGAGGATACGGTAGAAGGGTAGAGCTGGTCATGTGGCCGTTTAGTGAACTAAAATGTGCACTACAATGATATTCTATGCCCTTTATGATCACACACAAATTGTCACAGGGTTGTATAGCGGATAGGGAGTCAGTAGGAAAGATGGGTAAGGCAAATAATCCCCATTGGGGCCATTCCCAGTTTATTATCTGTGTGGTTTTTCCCTCAGCAATGCCGGGGGTCATCTAATCAATAGTCTGATGCTGGAATTTTGGAATTCGGGGAAAAGCAGAGAAGATCTGAAGCTGAAGGATGTGCAGGACGTGATGTCCAAAGAATTGTTCAATAACAATAAAAGTGAGTGACTATGTCGTATCTTGGCAAATTGAAGACCTTATGTATTGGAGGGAATGTCCATTTACCAGCCTTGGAGTGACACTTTAAATGTAAGTCCCCTGCCCCTGTCTAATGCTAAACCTCTGGTGGCTTCATCATTTTTGGGCATCACTCTTGTCCATCGGCGCCATCTTGTGTCCATAAATTCCGACTGGCCGGGAGTCAGAAGTTACATCACAAGTGCTCAATTCATCTCTATGAGGCCAGAACGAGGCTTTCATAGACTTGCATTGAGTTGTGACCTCCGGCGCACTCCATGAAACACTGGAGATACCAGCAGTTCAAAACCCCCCAAAGACTGACTAGAGTGACGCTGGAAAACGATAAAGACACACCATGGCACACTATGACACACCATGGCACACCATTACACACCATGGCACACCATTACACACCATGGCACACCATGACACACCATGACACACCATGGCACACCATGACACACCATGACACACCATGGCACACCATGACACCATTACACACCATGGCACACCATGACACACCATGACACACCATGGCACACCATGGCACACCATGGCACACCATGACACACCATGGCACACCATGACACCATTACACACCGTGGCACACCATGACACACCATGACACCATGACACACCATGGCACACCATGACACACCATGACACACCATTACACACCATGGCACACCATGACACACCATGACACACCATGGCACACCATGACACACGTTGGCACACTATGACACACCATGGCACACCATGACACACCATGGCACACTATGACACACCATGACACACCATGGCACACTATGACACACCATGGCACACCATGACACACCATGGCACACCATGACACACCATGACACACCATGGCACACCATGACACACATTGGCACACTATGACACACCATGACACACCATAACACACCATGGCACACTATGACACACCATTACACACCATGGCACACCATGACACCATTACACACCATGGCACACCATGACACACCATTACACACCATGGCACACCATGACACACCATGACACACCATGGCACACCATAACACACTATGACACACCATGGCACACCATGACACACGTTGGCACACTATGACACACCATGGCACACTATGACACACCATGGCACACCATAACACACCATGGCACACTATGACACACCATGGCACACCATAACACACCATGGCACACTATGACACACAAAGATTTTTCACGCTGCAGATTTCAAATAGACTTTGAGGGTTAAAATCTGCAAGGAAGAAACAAACGTGCTGAGATTTCTTACATTTTATTCACTTTTGTGATGTAACATGTGAACAAGCCCTTAAGGTACCTTCACACGCGGCAATTTTGCTAGGCAATTTCACTGGCAATTTGCTGGTTGCAGTGAAATCATGGACACATTGTTACATTTGTACACAGCAACAAAATAGAACAATGTGTCCATGATTTCACTGCAACCAGTAAGTTGCCAGTGACATTACTAGTAATATTGCCGCGTGTAAAGGCACCTTAACTGTATGGAAACTGGTACTGTCAGTACAATATATGGAGTCACAGGAACACTCGGGTACTGACCAGCTGCATACCGTGGTGTACAAGAAAACGGACATAATGCGGTGTAGGCTTTCATTGCTTCACAGTCATACACAAATCTTCACCATATCAAAGTATTAGCTTCTAAGTGTGTCGAGTCTTCTTTCCCACACTACATCAGAGGAACACATATGTTCCACTGCTCTCCTCCACTGTGATGCTAGTCGCTACACGGACAAGCCATGAAGCAGGGTAGTCAAATGTTCTGGGGTCAGATACCAGAAGATCATGTCCTGGACTAAGAGGATAGACAATGGCGAAGTCAGGGGTCAGAATACCAGGAGGATAGACGATCAAAGCAAAGGGACAAGGCAAATGGATGTATAGAGGAGGTCCAAGATCTGGCAGCAATAGGTCAAAACACAGAGCACAGGTAAGGAGGCCAACAGGCACCAATGAGCAAGATGCTACAACTGGCAGTGAACATGCACCAATGAGCAAGATGCTACAACTGGCAGAAATCTGGTTTAAATTGCTCAGCTATGTAGTTGGGCAATTACAGAGAACAAAATACACCTGAAAGCCCAACATCTCCTTGTCTCAAATTGGACGACTGAGCTGTCAATCAACACACTGTCAGCTCATCACACCTCAGCAGCAGACTGGAAGACTGAGCTGTCACTCTCCCAACTGACAGCTCAGCACAAGCCTCATTCCATAGTGCAGCAAAATGTCACTCATTGCATCTTGACATCTACCGCTATTCTTCTCCACCACTACTCTACATCACCGCTCCTCTTCTCCATTACAACTTCCCACCATTGCTCCTCTTCTCCACCAAAACTGTCCGCCACCGCTCCTCTTCTTCCCCACTCTTCTTATTCCCCACTCCTTTTCTCCACCCCTACTCTTCTCAACCACTGATCTTCTCCACCATTATCATTTCCACCACTACCTTTCTCAACCGATCCTCTTCTCTACCACTAGTCTTCTCACCCCTTCCTATTCTCAACCATTACTCTTTTCAAAATCTCTTCTTCTCCACCATTCCTCTTCTCCCGCTCTCCTCTTCTCAACTACTACTCTTCTCGATCACTCCTCTTCTCCACCATTATTTTTTCCACCATTAATCTTCTCCACTACAACTCTTCTTAACTCCTTTTCTCTACCACTACTCTACTCCTGCTCCTCCTCTCAACCTCTCCTCTTTTCTACCGCTCCTCTTCGCCACCGTTCCTCTTCACCACCACTCCCCTTCTTCACTGTTCCTCTTCTAAACTGCTACTGTACTCCACCGCTACTGTTCTCCACTGCTCCTCTTATCCACCACTCCTCTCCTCCACCGCTTCTCTTTTCAAGAGCTCCTTGTTTCCACCACTGTGCTGCCCCACCGCTACTCTTCTTCACTGCTACTGTTCTCCACTTCTACTCTTCACCAACACTCCTCTTTTCCACCACTACTTTTACCTGGAACTAATCTTCTCCACCGCTACTCATCTCCACTGCTACTCTTCACCAATGCTCCTCTTCCCCACCACTACTCTGCACTACAACTTTCTCAACTACTACACTTCACCACTACTTCTCTTCACCACCACTACTCCTCTCCACAATTATTCTTCACCATCTCTACTTTTCACCACTGCTCCTCTTCTTTACCACTACTGTTCACCACCATTATTCTTCACTGGAACTAATCTTCTCCACCACTATTCTCCACCAGTACCCTTCACCACCTCTACTCTTCGCCACCTCTAATCATCGCAACCTCTACTCTTCACCATCTCTACCCTTCACCACCTCTACCCTTCACCACCTCTACTCTTCACCACCTCTACCCTTCACCACCTCTACCCTTCACCACCTCTACCCTTCACCACCTCTACTCTTCACCACCTCTACTCTTCACCACCTCTACCCTTCACCACCTCTACCCTTCACCACCTCTACTCTTCTCCACCTCTACTCTTCACCACCTCTACCCTTCAACACCTCTACTCTTCACCACCTCTACCCATCACCACCTCTACCCTTCACCACCTCTACTCTTCACCACCTCTACCCTCCACCACCTCTACCCTTCACCACCTCTACCGTTCACCACCTCTACCCTTCACCACCTCTACTCTTCACCACCACTACCCTCCACCACCTCTACCCTTCACCACCTCTACCCTCCACCTCTACCCTTCACCACCTCTACCCTTCACCACCTCTACCGTTCACCACCTCTACCCTTCACCACCTCTACTCTTCACCACCTCTACTCTTCACCACCTCTACTCTTCACCACCTCTACTCTTCACCACCTCTACCGTTCACCACTTCTACCCTTCACCACCTCTACTCTTCACCACCTCTACTCTTCACCACCTCTACCCTTCACCACCTCTACCCTCCACCACCTCTACTCTCCACCACCTCTACTCTTCACCACCTCTACTCTTCACCACCTCTACCCTTCACCACCTCTACCCTTCACCACCTCTACCCTTCACCACATCTACTCTTCACCACCTCTACTCTTCACCACCTCTACCCTTCACCACCTCTACCCTTCACCACCTCTACTCTTCACCACCTCTACTCTTCACCACCTCTACCCTCCACCACCTCTACCCTTCACCACCTCTACCCTTCACCACCTCTACCGTTCACCACCTCTACCCTTCACCATCTCTACTCTTCACCACCTCTACTCTTCACCACCTCTACCCTTCACCACCTCTAACCTCCACCACCTCTACTCTCCACCACCTCTACTCTTCACCACCTCTACTCTTCACCACCTCTACTCTTCACCACCTCTACCCTCCACCACCTCTACCCTTCACCACCTCTACCCTTCACCACTCTACCGTTCACCACCTCTACCCTTCACCACCTCTACTCTTCACCACCTCTACCCTTCACCACCTCTAACCTCCACCACCTCTACTCTCCACCACCTCTACTCTTCACCACCTCTACTCTTCACCACCTCTACTCTTCACGACCTCTACCCTTCAACACCTCTACCCTTCACCACCTTTACTCTTCACCACCTCTACCCTTCACCACCTCTACTCTTCACGACCTCTACCCTTCAACACCTCTACCCTTCACCACTTCTACCCTTCACCACCTCTACCCTTCACCACCTCTACTCTTCACCACCTCTACTCTTCACGACCTCTACCCTTCAACACCTCTACCCTTCACCACCTCTACCCTTCACCACCTCTACTCTTCACCACCTCTACCCTTCACCACCTCTACTCTTCACGACCTCTACCCTTCACCACCTCTACCCTTCACCACCTCTACCCTTCACCACCTCTACCCTTCACCACCTCTACTCTTCACCACCTCTACTCTTCACCACCTCTACTCTTTACTACGCCTCCTCTTCACCATTAATCTTCTGCACCAATTATCTTCTCCACCGCTACTCCTCTTCTGTACTACAGTGAGAAAATTCCTTCCTTTGTCTTCCTCAGAAAGTTACCTGATTCAGGTCCAGTTACTTACATCTCCGCATTACAACATGCCCCACACTCATTTTTTTTTTATATTATGTTTCTTTATTTTGTACTTTTTAACATTGCATTAAAAAAATGCCCACAGCCAATAAAAATCCCCAACCCCACCGTCCCTCATACCAAAAACAAAGTGTTCCACATACAGAACATATATTGTAAAGTGCACCGCGATGGTAGGGAAAGTCCAACACACTCATCTTTAGTCAATCCCATGGATAACCCTGTTGAGGTTCACTCAAGTCTGATGACCCTCTTATATGATGAGTACCGTAATTATGTATTTTCCTCCTCTCTTGCCCAGGTGGCTTCTGGCACTGTAGCCTCATCGAGAGGAACCTGATTGATTACTTTGTCCCGTTTCTGCCCCTGGAGTTCCTTCATGTGAAGAAATGTGTCTTGGCGGAGCTCAGACTGAGGGGCCTTCCGGAGGATGAGACGTTGGCAACTCAGATCGCTACAGATATGTCATATTTCCCAGAAGATACAAAGGTGTTTTCTACAAAAGGCTGTAAAACTGTGGAAAGCCAGCTTGACGTTGTGCTTTAGTAGAACCAACATGATGCCACGTATGGTGCCATACATCGTCCAGACAGTGGATGTGCCCCAATGCTTCTCCTCCCTTCGTTGGCAGAAATTAATAAGATTCTTATTCACGTCGAATGATATTTCAATCTACAGATCTTGGGAAATCACCACCCTGGCTGCTTGTAGTATTGGTTACTGTTGGTTTGCCTTTGCCATAGCAGCAATTCATGAGTTAATGGGTTGTGCCACCAACAATTGTATATGTTGATTAATAGATCTTGGATTAATAATAAGTTCAACAATTGGATGTTAATAAAAATGTTCCTGTCCCGAGATATTCTTATAAATGTGTCCCTAATTAATGTTGTATCTCTATTTAAAAGGGAATAAATATGTCTGGTTTTCCATATAGAGTTGTTGGTTTGGTCCTCCCTCCCTTTGATGCGAGCTCACGCACTGAGCTCGCATCATCCCCTGCACATGTCGGCTGATCTGATGATCCGACATGTGCCGGTGGATCAGAGATCGGAGATCTGGCTGCGCCTGATAACTAGTTAGATTGTGCCGTCAAACTTTGACAGTGTGATCTAATGAGTGCCCACGAGGATGGCGCCATTCCCCGCCACCGTCGGCGGACCTGTGACTCGGTGTCGGGACACAGATGAGCTCTAAGAATGATGTATTCGAATGCGCTCCCTAATGTACTGTTATATTGAGTATAAAAAATGCTAAAAGCAAAATCTAGTGTAATTATATAATACTACAATAGTAGAACTTCAAAAGAATTACTGGTGCCAGCATTGTACATGTAAGGGGTAGAGAGATAAAAGTGAGATATATAACTGAACTAAAAAGGGATCACAGTCTACAAGGGATGGGTGATGATACAGCGGGGGAGGAGAGAGGACCCTGCCCACGAGGGCTCACAGTCTACAAGGGATGGGTGAGGATACAGTAGGAGAGGGGAGAGGACTCTGCCCACGAGGGCTCACAGTCTACAGGGGATGGGTGAGGATACAGTAGGAGAGGGGAGAGGACCCTGCCCACGAGGGCTCACAGTCTACAAGGGATGGGTGAGGATACAGTAGGAGAGGGGAGAGGACTCTGCCCACGAGGGCTCACAGTCTACAAGGGATGGGTGAGGATACAGTGGAGGAGAGAGGACCCTGCCCACGAGGGCTCACAGTCTACAGGGGATGGGTGAGAATACAGTAGGTGAGGAGAGAGGACCCTGCCCACGAGGGCTCTCAGTCTACAAGGGATGGGTGAATATGCAGTAGGGGAGGAGAGAGGACCCTGCCCACGAGGGCTCACAGTCTACAAGGGATGGGTTAGGATACAGTGGGGGAGGAGAGAGGACCCTGCCCACGAGATGTTACAGTGTACAAGGGATGGGTGAGGATACAGTAGGAGAGGGGAGAGGACTCTGCCCACGAGGGCTCACAGTCTACAGGGGATGGGTGAGGATACAGTAGGAGAGGGGAGAGGACCCTGCCCACGAGGGCTCACAGTCTACAAGGGATGGGTGAGGATACAGTAGGAGAGGGGAGAGGACTCTGCCCACGAGGGCTCACAGTCTACAAGGGATGGGTGAGGATACAGTGGAGGAGAGAGGACCCTGCCCACAAGGGCTCACAGTCTACAGGGGATGGGTGAGAATACAGTAGGTGAGGAGAGAGGACCCTGCCCACGAGAGCTCTCAGTCTACAAGGGATGGGTGAATATGCAGTAGGGGAGGAGAGAGGACCCTGCCCACGAGGGCTCACAGTCTACAAGGGATGGGTTAGGATACAGTGGGGGAGGAGAGAGGACCCTGCCCACGAGATGTTACAGTGTACAAGGGATGGGTGAGGATACAGCGAGGGAGGAGAGAGGACCCTGCCCATGAGGGCTCACAGCCTACAAGGGATGAGTGATGATACAGTAGTAGAGGGGAGAGGATCCTGCCCACGAAGCTCACAGTCTACAGGGGATGGGTGACGATACAGCAGGGAGGAGAGAGGACCCTGCCCACGAGGGCTCACAGTCTACAAGGGATTGGTAAGATGGATACGGTAGGTAGAGGGGAGAGGACCCTGCCCAATGAGGACTAAACAGTCTACAAGGGATGGGAGTGGAGGTACTACAGTAGGTAGAGGAGGAGAGGACCCTGCCTGTGAGGGCTCACAGTCTACAGGGATGGTTGAGGATACAGTGGTGGAGGAGAGAGGACCCTGCCCACTGAGGGTTCACAGTCTACAGGGATGGGTGAGGATACAGTAGGTGAGGAGAGAGGACCCTGCCCACGAGGGCTCACAGTCTACAAGGGATGGGTGAGGATACAGTAGGTGAGGAAAGAGGACCCTGCCCACGAGGGCTCACAGTCTACAAGGGATGGGTGAGGATACAGCGGGGGAGGGAGGACCCTGCCATGTGAGGGCTCAAAGTCTACAAGGGATGGGTGAGGATACAGCAGGAGAGGAGAGAAGACCCTGCCCATGAGGTCTCACAGTCTACAAGGGATGGGTGAAGATACAGTGGGGAGGAGAGAGGACCCTGCCTGGAGGGCTCACAGTCTACATGGTATGGGTGAGGATACAGTGGGGGAGGAAGAGGACCCTGCCCACGAGGGCTCACAATCTACAAGGGATGGGTGAAGATACAGCGGGGAGAGAGGACCCTGCCCACGAGGGCTCACAGTCTACAAGGGATGGGTGAGGATACAGTAGGTGAGGAGAGAGGACCCTGCCCACGAGGGCTCACAGTCTACAAGGGATGGGTGAGGATACAGGTGAGGAGAGAGGACCCTGCCCACGAGGGCTCACAGTCTACAAGGGATGGGTGAGGATACAGGTGAGGAGAGAGGACCCTGCCCACGAGGACTCACAGTCTACAAGGGATGGGTGAGGATACAGTAGGTGAGGAGAGAGGACCCTGTCCACGAGGACTCACAGTCTACAAGGGATGGGTGAGGATAGAGTAGGAGAGGAGAGAGGACCCTGCCCATGAGGGCTCACAGTCTACAAGGGATGGGTGAGGATACAGCAGGGGAGAGAGGACCCTGCCCACGAGGGCTCACAGTCTACAAGGGATGGTGAGGATTCAGTGGGGAGAGAGGACCCTGCCCACGAGGGCTCACAGTCTACAGGGGATAGGTGAGGATACAGCAGGTGAGGATAGAGGACCTTGCCCACGAGGGATCACAGTCTACAAGGGATGGGTGAGGATACAGTAGGAGAGGAGAGAGGACCATTCCCACAAGGACTCACAGTCTACAAGGGATGGGTGAGGATACAGCGGGGAGGAGAGAGGACCCTGCCACGAGGGCTCACAGTCTACAAGGGATGGGTGAGGATACAGTAGGTGAGGGAGAGGACCTGCCCCGAGGGTTCACAGTCTGCAAGGATGGATGAGGTTACAGTAGGTGAGGAGAGAGAACCTTGCCACGAGGGCTCCAGTCTACAAGGGATGGTGAGGATACAGTAGGTGAGGAGCGAGGACCTGCCCACGAGGGCTCACAGTCTACAAGGGATGGGTGAGGATGCAGTAGGTCAGGGTAGAGCTGGTTGTGTGGCCATTTAGTGAACTATAATGTGTTTTATTAATGATAAATACGGGGTCCTTTTGTTAGATTAACCATGTGCGCTCTCAGGGTATCGGCACCTCACATCTTGTAGACGTCCATGAACCATTGAGTTATCAGACGCTTCAGGACTCATTTTTTGCTTCTTGTCCAACATCTTTTAGCCATCATTTTTTCTTATTTATTTTATTTTCCTAGCACCAGCCGCCCATATTATGGACTGGTGAATTGTATCTGCTTCATGTCTTCGGAATGCTGAAGTGGTGAGAATGACTGAACATGTGACGTCGCTGTGACATTGCAGGGTATGAGTTCATTCCTTTTAGCAATTATCTCTTTCTTAGGCGGGATCCACAGCGGATCTCCCTGATATATAAAGTGCTGTGTGCACATACGCTTAGTGTGACTGATCACTGAACGCCTGGGGCGGCCGGATCTCCAAACACGGCCCTGAGTGTCTGGTTACATGATCTGACTCATACCATCATACATCCAGGATCGAAAGTGCAACTACTCAGTATGGATTTCCTTTCTTTTGTGTCACACACGACGTGGTGAAGCTCCTCACCTATAGCGGGTGAAGCTCCTCACCTATAGCGGGTGTAGCTCCTCGCCTATAGCGGGTGTAGGTCCTCGCCTATAGCGGGTGTAGGTCCTCGCCTATAGCGGGTGTAGGTCCTCGCCTATAGTGGGTGTAGCTCCTCACCTATAGCGGGTGTAGGTCCTCGTCTATAGCGGGTGTAGCTCCTCGCCTATAGCGGGTGAAGCTCCTCGCCTATAGCGGGTGTAGGTTTGGACGAAAAAAGGTCACTCGTCCCCAGGGCTCTCCAGCTCCCGGATCTCATGGCGGCTGCTGTCCGGTGCTCCCGTCCCGGATCATGGCTCCTCTTCTTGCTGCTGTCATCACCGTTCCTCCATGTCACTGTGTCCGCGGAGCCGTTCACCATAGGTCTCGGTATAGTGGGCGCCACCTCGGCCATGTAACCGCTCCGCGGTCCAGCGCCTCCGCCCTGCACCCTATCCTTCCCTCTTCTCATGCAGTTACCCTTCCTTCTCGGTTCCGGGGTCGGGGTCCTAGGCTACAGGCCGTCCGCAGGCGATACCGGGGCTCCAGGGTGCTTCATCGCGCACCTGCTGCTCAGACTGTCGCTCCCTGACTGCTGCCCAGTTCTGCTTCCTCTCTGTGTGTTCACTAGGGGGCGGGGTCGCTCTCTCTGTTACCTTTATAGGAGCAGTGGCCAATTAGTTGCCCCGCCTTCCGGCCAATCCCTGTAGGGCAGCAGATATATAAAGTGTGCACTTGCTTCTGGACCTTGCCGGGGCAACTTCATTCATCCCGAGGTTGCCGGTCCTGGTCCTGTTATATGCTGATATTCTGCAGTGTCTAACACTCATTTGTTTGTTCTTGTTGCAGGTGTGCATTTACTCTTAGACCTTGCCGGTTCAGCTTCATTCATCCCGAGGTTGCCGGTCCTGGTCCTGTTATATGCTGATATTCTGCAGTGGCTAACACTCATTTGTTTGTTCTTGTTGCAGTGTCGCTGTTCTGCCTCCGTGCGGCTCCGTGCTGCTCTGTGCCGTCCCGTGCTGCTCTGTGTTACTCCGTGCTCCGCTTCTACCATTCCTTTGGACCGTCCTTGTGTGGTTTCGCTGGTCTCTCCCCGGACCGGACTCCGTGGTGATCGCAAGTCTCCGTGCTCTTTCCGTGCAGTTCCTTAGCCGCTTATCCGGACCGTCCTGGTATTGGTTCTCGAGCCTTCCTCCGGGCCGGCCTCCATAGTGTTCCACTGTTTTCTACTTTCGTAGTTTTTGGGTTTCGTGCATTCTGTTTTCACTTACCGCCTGGGGTCGGTTTAACACAGGTTATTCCGCTCACAGACCTTCCGGAGCTCCGTGCTGGGAGCAAATCCCTGTACAGGGGTCAAGGCCTTCCCGGGCGTCTCCGGAGGACGGAACTGTGAGGGGGCCCTGTGGCCTTCCCTAGGGGTAGTCTCCTTGTATTAATAAAACCCTTTATGCAATACCGTTTCTAGTCCGGCTCTCTCTCTCTAACCTGGTATCGGCATCCGCTCCAGCAGCGGTCCAGCGGGTTCACGTCTCGTCCGCCCCCTGGGCGTGACAGGCCATTTCAGCCCTTTGGTACTCTGGGATCTTCAGCGGAGAGAGCTGCCAGGTGGACAAGCCCTTCAACAGCACAGGTTAGATGGGGATGGTCGGGGTGTAACTACAATAGGTGCAGGGGTTGCAATCGCACCTGGGCCCTGGAGCCTAGGGGGCCCCAAAAAGTCCCTTTGACCCATAGAAATAGACCACTTCTGTTAAAGATTTGCAATGATTGGGGCCCCTGTTGGAGCTGTTGCTGAAATGCGTTGACTAATAAACCAATATTATATTCACCCTTTGATGGTGAAATGTTTAACCCTTCCTCCTCCCTCCTCTATATGCCCCACGCTGGGGACTACAGCAGCCGTGATCTGCTTTTATAGTGGTGGTGACTCTCACAACCACACAAGGTGAAGCCTCTGATACCTATTTAGGTCATATTTTATCTCTCCCTACTTTAATTTTCTGAGATAATGACCTTTGGGTTTTCGTTAATCATCAACATTAACAGAAATAAACACATGATATAGATCCCTCTGTGTGTAATGACTCTATATAATAGATGTCACTTTATGTATTGAATTACTGAGATAAAGTCACTTTTTGATGATATTTTAATTCATTGAGATGCACTACTACATACAGTAAATGTATCTGCTGTATTGTGCAATAAATGGCTGCACAATTGTAACCAATATATTCAATGGAAAAACCAAAGGTGTAACCAACAACAGGGTAAGTGTGATGCTAGTCATTAATGACAAGCCGTGAGTCAGGATAGCGAAGCGCCTTGGAGTCAGGTACCAGGACAGCACGTCTAGGAGTAAAAGGATAAACAGAGGTATAGAGAACACCTGGAGTGTAGAGGATAAATACAAAGGGGCAAAACAAACGGCAGGTCCAAGATCAGTCAGCAATAGATCCATCAAACAGATCACATGAATACAGGCCAACTAGCACCACTGAGCAGAATGCTACAACTGGCAGATCTCTGGGAAGAACTGCTCAGCTAAGCAGCTGGGCAATCACTGGGAACAGGGAACACCTCAATAATCCAGCACCTTCCAGAAACAGATTGGTAGATGGAGCTATCACTCAGTACACTGACAGCTCAATGCCATACCAATAGATACAAAATTAATATCATAAATACAGGCTATGTGCAAACAGGGAATGCTGGGAGATTTCAGCTGTGAATTTCACATTACGGCTATTCTATAGCACAGTGCCTGGTATAAACAGGGGCGCACCTATCATGAGGTGACCTGAGTTGGTTGCCTCAGGCGGCACCGCCTGCTGTTAAACAGTGGGCGGCATCAGCGGGGGGGGGGGGCCTGGTGGAAGTAAAGACTACATTTCCCAAAATGCAAATCACCAGAATAAGCTCTGCAAAAATAGCGAGAAGTGCGGAACTGACTATGTTGGCAGTTCAGGATATATATGTATATTTATCTTTGTGTTTCAGCCCTAGAGGTCGATTTGAAGGAGAAACTTTTCGGACAGCACCTGGCACATGAAATCATCTACAGGTCACTGACTGAGTTTATGAACGATACGGCCCCTGAGAAGCCCCTGGTGCTATCCCTGCACGGATGGACCGGCACCGGCAAGACCCATGTTAGCAGAATTATCATAAAGAATATTTACAGTTTGGAATTGAAAAGCAAATTCGTCCATGTCTTTCACCCCATCTTACACTTCCCTAACAAAGACCAGGTCTCTTTGTACAAGGTATGCAGACTTGTCCTTCATTCACATGGACATTTGTGTTGGGGGGGGGTTAACTAGATTTTGCTCAAAATATATATAAAAAAACTACACAAATCTGCATACAAAACCATCCAAGAGAACATCACTGCTATCAGTCCCTCAATAGTCAGCACCGCCCTGCAGTACATCATATATAGTCATCCCCGCCATGCAGTACATCACTCCTTTCAGCCTCTCTGAATATAGCCCTATCCTGCAGTACATCACTGCTATCAGCCCCTCTATACGCAGTCACTTCCTGCAGTACATCACTCCTCTCAGGCCCTCTATACGCAGTCACTTCCTGCAGTACATCACTCCTCTCAGGCCCTTTATACGCAGTCACTTCCTGCAGTACATCACTCCTTTTAGCCTTTCTAGATATAGCCCTATCCTGCAGTACATCACTCCTCTCAGCCCTCTATACGCAGCCACTTCCTGCAGTACATCACTCCTTTCAGTCCCTCTATACACAGCTACATCTTGCAGTACACCACTCCTTTTAGCCTCTCTAGATATAGCCCTATCCTGCAGTACATCACTCCTCTCAGCCTCTCTAGATATAGCCCTATCCTGCAGTACATCAATCATTTCAGCCTCTCTAGATATAGCCCAATCCTGCAGTACATCACTCCTCTCAGCCCCTGTATATACAGCCCTATCCTGCAGTACATCACTCTTCTCAGCCTCTCTAGATTATTTTTTATTATTATTATTATTATTATTATTATAGATACAGCCCCAACCTGCAGTACATCACTCCTCTCAGCCCCGCTTGATATGGCCCTATCCTGCAGTACATTACTCCTGTCAGCCTCCCTATACACAGCCCCATTCTCTAGTACATCACTCCTCTCAGCCTCTCTAGATATGGTCCTATCCTGCAGAACATCACTCCTCTCAGCCTCGCTAGATACAGCCCTTTCCTGCGGTACATCACTCCTCTCAGCCCCTCTATATGCAGCCCCACCTTGCAGTACATCACTCCTCTCAGCCTCTCTAGATACAGCCCCATCCTGCAGTACATCACTCCTCTCAGCCTCTTTATACACAGCCCCATCCTGCAGTATATCACTCCTCTTAGCCTCTTCATACACTGCCCCATCCTGCAGTACATCACTCCTTTAGCCTCTCTATATACATCCCTATTCTTCAGTACATCACTCCTCTCAGCCCTTCTATACACATTTCAAAGCTGCTGTACTTCACTTCTTTTAGTCCCAAACTGTTCTCCAGCTGGCATCAAAACACATCTTCAACATACGTACACAGCAACTGGGCTGCTCTAAATGATTGCTAGCCTAGTAACTATATAGGGTCACCCAGCACCTTAGCAGTGCTGTTCCTTGTTTTAAATCAATATCACAATCTGTAGGATGAGCAGAGCAGGCTACAGATTATGATATGACCATTCGGGATTTAAAGGTACCTGCTGCTAGAACCCAGTGGCCAGGTGGCATTATATAGTTATAGTCATGGCACTGCAATAGGATGACAGCTCATGAGAACTACAGTTCACTGTATGTAAAGGTGTTAAAGGGTTAATCCAATATTGTAAAGTGACAATGTAAAGTCCTCATAATGGGGGACTTGCGGTTCACTGCTATCTACCCCCACACAGCATCCATGAGAATGGCCACAGACACAGGTCTCAGAGATAACAGTTGCGTTTACTTTCACAGGAACGGAGAAATATAACATGGGAGTAAATACTTCACAGTTAACGTGGGTAGTCCACGGCAAATACAGTTCAGAGTTACATTCTGACATGTAATTGAGGTTCTGTAGCTTTAAGAATCTGTATTATTTAGAAGTAGAATTTGTAGATAGTTATAAGAAAGTTCAGTGTTTTGATGATGGCTTAAAAGCTGAAGAGTAGATATATAGTAAGAGGTTTTTACAGACCTGGAGTCCTGTGGTGCTTTCACAGCTTGTCACGGCATGCGCAAAAAAATATATATTTGAAGCACATAACGGACAATCTCAGTGAAGCGGGAGACCATCAAATTCTTCCATACGTGGGCAATAGATTCTTCTGTGCAGTTAGTATTCCCTACTGCAAGAAGAGCATGCGTCAATCTGGACAGCGAGGATTCAGGGTTAAAAGTCTTTAGCCATCTTGGCTGCAGAAGTCAGAGGAAGAATCCTAGGCATTAGGCCTGGCTGTAAATCTTGTGGTGAAGGGAAGGATGAACTCCCAGGGAAGAGGCCTGGAAGTGGTGACCCTTCACATGAGGTCTGCTCAATATCACATCTTGTACCAGACTAGGGACTTTCCAGCTCTGTCCAGACAGACAAGAGGCTGGAGTAGCTCCTCCTTCTGAGCCTCTCAATTTACATGTTAGATCTCACATTGTAAAGTAATATAAATCACACATTTCACCAGCAGATGGCGCTGGAACACAACAAATGAAAAGTGCATTTATATAACAAATGAAACATACTTGGAATAATGCAGGGAAAGTACATTGGGTTTGGCTGAACGGCATACCTAACACTCAGTAATAATGGTAGAGGGGTAGCTAGGGAGTGAGCTGCAGTGTAAAGGGTTACTCACGGTCCAGGGGTACTTAAAGGGACAGACATAATCTGGACCGGGTCACTACAACATCATAGAGGTAGAATATATCATCACTTTATGATTGTGCCAATGCCACATTTGTAGCTGCTGTATGTAAGGCACACAGGGGGTATTTAGAAAGTTCACCGACTGTCGCAAGGGCAGTGTTAGGCAACTGTTGTATATTCGAGGATTGTCCTTATGGTTTGCAATATGGGTGTGATATAGTGCAATATAAATATATATACAGTATATATATGTGTTCTTCCCTTAGGAACAGTTACAGTCATGGATAAAAGGAAACACCAGTGAATGTGCTCGCTCCATATTTCTATTTGATGAAACTGATAAGCTTCACCCGGGTCTTATGGACTCCATCAAGCCTTTCCTGGACCATTATGACTATATTGATGGAGTCTCCTACACCAAAGCCATCTTCATATTCCTCAGGTACTGAACTCCACATGTCAGTGTTATAGGAATAGGTTCAGCCACCGCTCAATGTGGAGGGTCTATGCTAAGTAGAGTGATGGCGCTGTGTTATCTGTTAGCCGGGTTCACATTGCGTTTGTGCTCCCCGTTTAATGGATCCAGTAAACATATCTGTTTTAACAAACAGCAAAAGTTGGATTCGTTGCCATTTTTTGCTACATCCAAAATGCATGCATCAACGTAAGGCTATGCATATGACAAATTTTGGTGCACGTTTCTACCCATCAAAACTTGTGTTAGATAGATAGATAGATAGTGATAGATAGATAGATAGATAGTGATAGATAGATAGATAGATAGATAGATAGATAGATAGATAGATAGATAGATAGATAGATAGATAGATAGATAGATCATCTTACCTGTCTCCCACTGCTTTGTACTAAAGGACATAGAATTTACTATAAGACATTACACTATATTACTCCTTATATTGACATCTTGTGCACCTGAGAAATTGTGTTCTTTTTGTAGATCAGAACCCCTCCAGAATTTGGCATCCAAGTTTCCGATCAATGTGTGTCACGATATAGGAGAAATGCTGATGAGGGAATGTCAGTTACAGGCAGAGTGACCAGGCAAAACTAGTGTGTCCCTAGACTGGGAATCCTGAATAAACCTGAACCCGAAGGGTGAGAAGGTTCAGATCTCCCCCTATTCCCTAACTCCTCCACCAGCCCCAAGCAATTTCCCCTCACCTCCCTCCACTGAACCGGGGTACAGAAACCTCAAAGGCAAAGTCTTCTGCAACACAAACTATCAGGTCTGCACAGCACAGCTTCCAGACAGAGTAAAACTCTATCAGCAACACCACCTGGCAGAAGGAGAGGCTACGTAAAGGCTAGGGGGGAAGGAGACTCGCACATTAACTTCACATCCAGCAGCACACGGCAATGACATTGTGTAATTCATTTTAAAATACCTCCCCCCCCCAATTGTGCAATTTACTGTATATGATCTGTGATGTTTTCCCTCAGCAATGCCGGAGGTAACCGGATCAATAAAGTGATGCTGAAATTTTGGAATTTGGGGAAACGCAGAGAAGATGTGAAGCTGAAGGATGTGGAGGACGAGGTGTCCAAAGAACTGTTCAATCAGGAGAACTGTGAGTGACTGTCGCAGGTTAAGTTGACTATAAAGATGGGACTGCTGGCTTGGCGGCTTGCAAATCCCGTTACCTCCTGGCATTCCCGGCTCTTCTTTTGACCAGCTGAGCATAGAAACAATGCCGTTGTAATGGGGCTTATTGTTCCCTGTTATCCACCCCCACAGCCGATGACATGACCACAAATAACAGTCTCGGGGATAACAGTTGCCTTTACTTCAGCAGGAACAGGGAAATCCAACATGGAGTATATGTTACACAGTCTGACGGGGGTAGGCCACGGCAAATACAGTTTACAGTTGAATGCTGACATGTTATTGAGGTTCTGGAGCTTTAAGAGCATGGATTCTGTAGATGTACTGCTTGCAGGTTGTTACAGGAGGGTTCAAAGTCTTTGTGTAGCTTAAAGCAGAAGATTATATATAACAAGACAGTGTTACAGACCTGGGAATCCTGTGGTCTTTTCACAGATGATCACGACATGTGCAAAGAAAAATAGGTCTGGTGAATCAGATGTAGGTCCGGACAGCGAGGATCCAGGGCATACTGTCTGTGGAAGACAGAAGGATTCTAGGCCTTGATGCCGGGCTGGAGATCTTATGGTAAAGGAAATCTCCTCGTGTGATCTGCTCCCAGTGGAATCTGGGCCAGGACTGGGGACTTCAAGCTCTATCTATCTAGACAAGAGACTGGAGTAGCTCCACCTATTGAGCCCTGTGTCTGCGTCACCGGCCTATAGGACAACACTCAATTCACTTTTTATATTTGTGCAATGCAAAGCACTATAAACTATACATTTCACCAGATAGTGCTGCAACACAACAAATGAGAAGTGCATTAAAATGTAAGCAAAGGTGACTGGAAATAGATGTCTACATCTTACCAATGATATGGAGTGAACGTAAGGGGATGACTAGGGAATGAGCTGTAGTGTGCACGGGCTACTCACGGTCCAGGGGTATTTAAAAGGACAGACACAACCTGGACCAGGTCACTGCACCATCACACCAGCCCTGCTAATAAAAGGAAGAGCCGGGAATGCCGTAAGTTAAGGAGATCCACAGGCCTCCCGTTAGTGGTGTAACTACCATCCTGGGCCGCCACCAGCATGTTGGTCAGATGGACAATGATACTGTGATAATGTCCTCCATCCTGGCCCCTATAGTGTAATAATGTCCCCCATCTTGTGATAATGTCCTCCATCCTGGCCCCTATAGTGTAATAATGTCCCCCATCTTGTAATAATGTCCTCCATCCTGGCCCCTATAGTGTAATAATACCCCCCATCTTGTGATAATGTCCTCCATCTTGGCCCCTATCTACTTATATAATCCGCAGTTGGGAATTCGGGCGTTGTAGCCGAATCCCAACATGCTCTGCGGGACTGCGAGTGATGACGCGCAGCGTCATCACGAGCCGCAGACCCGCACTACTGTAAAAAAAAAAAAAAAAAAAGTTAATGCCACCTCTCCCCGAGCCCCCGCCGTCTCCTCCAGGCTTCCTCCAGGCTTCCGGTGGCTGCCGCAGGCTCCGACTGTCTGCACAGCTCTTCTACTGCAGTCAAGGACCTGTGGTGATGTCACAGTCACGTGACACCAGGTTACTCCATGGTAACCTGGTGTCACGTGACTGTGACATCACCGCAGGTCCTTGACTGCAGTAGACGAGCTCTGCAGACAGTCGGAGATTCGGCCCGCAAACGGCTGCTAGACGCACCGCCTGCCCCCCGCAAACGCCCGCTACACGCACCGGCCGCCACCCCCTGCTCCCCCGCTACACGCTACGGCCGGCACCCCCCGCTCCCCCACTACACGCTCCGGCCGGCACCCCCCGCTCCCCCGCTGCACGCACCAGCCGGCACCCCCCGCTCCCCCGCTGCCAGGGCCGCACAGTCCATTCCACAGTGCGAGCCCTCAGGCAGCAGTGTGCCAGACACCAAATTGGATGACTCAAGTTATAGGTCTCTTATGGCAATCACCGCACTCCAGGCAGACACTCCCCACACACCATCAGCCTCTCCCCGCACCCTCAGACTCCCCCCGCAGCATCAGCCTTACCCCGCAGCATCAGTTCGTCCCCCCAACACAGTGTTACCGCTGGCGGCTCTCGGGATGCCAGCGGGATCATGTGACCCTGCGCGTCACCTGACCCCATGATGACACACAGGTCTTTGGAATCCTGAGAGCAACCAGTGGTAAAACTGTGCGGGGGGGGGGAACAGGGTGAAGCAGAAGATGCGGGGAGAGGCTGATGCTGCAGGTGCGAGGAGAGACTGATGGTGTGGGGGGGAGGCTGATGGTGTGGGTAGAGGCTGACAGTGCGGGGAGAAGCTGATGCTGCGGGGGGGTGGCTGAGGGTGTGGGGAGAGGCTGATGCTGCAGGGGGAGGCTGAGGGTGCGAGGAGAGGCTGATGGTGTGTGGGGAGGCTGAGGGTTGGGTTCGGGGAGAGGATGATGGTGCATGGAGAGGCTGAGGGTGCGGGGAGAGGCTGAGGGTGCTGGGAGAGGCTGAGGGTGCAGGGAGAGGCTGAGGGTGCGGGGAGAGGCTGATGCTGCAGGGGGAGACTGAGGGTGCGAGGAGAGGCTGATGGTGCATGGGGAGGCTGATGCTGCAGGGAGTCTGAAGTTGTGAGGAGAGGCTGAGGGTGCGGAGCAGGGAGGCTGATGGTGCGGGCCTCCCAATACGATAGGTCTCCATCTTCTATTTATATAATCCGCAGTTTGGGATTCGGGCGTTGTAGCCGAATCCCAGAATGCTTTGCGCCACTGGCACTGCGAGCGAGCGATGGCGCCCATGCGCCATCGCGAGCCGCAGATTCGGCCCGCAAACGGCTGCTAGACGCACCGCCCGCCCCCCGCAAACGCCCGCTACACGCACCGGCCGCCACCCCATGCTCCCCCGCTACATGCTCCGGACGGCACCCCCCGCTCCCCCGCTGCACGCACCAGCCGGCACCTCCCGCTCCCCCGGCGGCACAGACCATTCCACAGTGCGAGCCCTCAGGCAGCAGACAGGGGGAGCGGCTTTACACAACGGCCCGCCGCCACCTGCACCGCCGCCTTCATCACACACAGTGCCCGCCCCAGCTTCTCACAGGTAACACCCGGCGGGGCTGCAGTCTGCTATCATCCCACGCTCCTCAACTAACCTTACAGGGGCGCCGGGGCAACATTGGCGCCACACTCTCATTCCAGCCTAACCCCCCCCCCCTCCTCAACTAACCTTACAGGCCCACCGCCCCTCAGATCTACTCATACACTGCCCCTTCTTACCCTCTACTCACCCACACTGCCCCTGCTCACTCCTCTTACCCCCCCTATGCCCTCACTCCCCACACTGCCCCTGCTCACTCCTCTTACCCCCCACCCTACTGCCCTCCTCCCCCACTCCCCTGCTCTCTCCTCTTACCCCCCCCTATGCCTCACTCCCACACGCCCCTGCTCTCTCCTTTTACCCCCCCTATGCCCTCACTCCCCACACTGCCCCTGCTCACTCCTCTTATCCCCCCCTATGCCCTCACTCCCCACACTGCCCCTGCTCACTCCTCTTATCCCCCCCTATGCCCTCACTCCCCACACTGCCCCTGCTCACTCCTCTTATCCCCCCCTATGCCCTCACTCCCCACACTGCCCCCGCACACTCCTCTTACCCCCCCTATGCCCTCACTCCCCCCACTCACCCACACTGCCCTGCTACCCATAGAGCCGCCTCTATACTCGGCTGCCCACACAGCCGCCTCTATACTCGGCTGCCCACACAGCCGCCTCTATACTCGGCTGCCCACACAGCCGCCCTCTATACTCGGCTGCCCACACAGCCGCCTCTATACTCGGCTGCCCACACAGCCGCCTCTATACTCGGCTGCCCACACAGCCGCCTCTATACTCGGCTGCCCACACAGCCGCCTCTATACTCGGCTGCCCACACAGCCGCCTCTATACTCGGCTGCCCACACAGCCGCCTCTATACTCGGCTGCCCACACAGCCGCCTCTATACTCGGCTGCCCACACAGCCGCCTCTATACTCGGCTGCCCACACAGCCGCCTCTATACTCGGCTGCCCACACAGCCGCCTCTATACTCGGCTGCCCACACAGCCGCCTCTATACTCAGCTGCCCACACAGCCGCCTCTATACTCTGCTACCCACTGACCCGCCTGTATACACACAATTCATTTCACCGCGCTCCCGATGCAATTGCATCGGGCCTTTTTACTAGTAGTGTAATAATGTCCCCCATCTTGTGATAATGTCCTCCATCCTGGCCCCTATAGTGTAATAATACCCCCCATCTTGTGATAATGTCCTCCATCCTGGCCCCTATAGTGTAATAATATCCCCCATCTTGTAATAATGTTCCCCATCCTGGTATAATGTCCTCTATTTTGTAATAATGTCCCCCATCCTGGTATAATGCCCCCTATTTTGTAATAGTGTCACCCATCCTGATATAATGCCCCCTATTCTGTAATAATGTCCCCCATCCTGATATAATGCCCCCTATTTTGTAATAATGTCCCCCATCCTGGTATAATGTCCTCTATTTTGTAATAATGTCCCCCATCCTGGTATAATGTCCTCCATTCTGGGTCCCTTCTTTTCCATTACATATTAAAAAGAAACAATTCATTATTCTTACCTTCTCCTTACCTGTTTTACCCTAGAATCTCTACAAAGGCCCTGATGAAGTGGCCTGCTTGCCACGAAACGCGTAGGCTGAATAAACAGAGTGTGTGTGTTACTCTGTTACTCTTATTGTGGTCAGCGCGGCTTCTATCCATCCGGTTCTAATTTCTCCAAGTGGACCCTAGAATCTCACGATCCCTCTCTGTCCAGGGGAACAGGAGAGACTTCAGCACATCTTGGAGCTACAGGAATCCAAACGTCCTCACGACACTTAGTCTCCTCTTCTTTTCTCCACCTCTTACTTGTCTATTAGCAGTAAAATTCCTTTATCTATCCTCCCCAGTCACTTGAGTCTTATCCAGTCATAGCTCCTGGCCACAATGTGCCACACACCAATGTTTAGTTAGTCCTAGGGGAAGACATATCATTGGTGTAGCAAACTTTATTTTCTCTTAAGCATGCTTGCCTAACAGGGCCTGAAGCTCTGATTCCAGGTACTGACTGCCCGCCCGCCAGCCCACCTGCCGCCACTGTATTTATCCCGCTGCTGCTCTGAGCTCTCTGAGCCGCCGTACATGCCAGGAAGCCACTGGCAGCAGAGAGCTCAGAGCGCTGCCCGCCCGCCGCCCTGAGCTCTCTCAGCCGCTGTACATGTACAGGAACCGCCGGCCAATTAGATGCCAGCAGCCGCTGGTGTCTGATTGGCCGGCACTTTCTGTACATCTACGGCAGCTGAGAGAGATCAGAGCGGCGCTTGGTGGCCCAGAATACATGCAGCGGCGGACCGGTGAGAAACGAGGTTGGGGACTGCAAGGGGATATTTGGGGCTGCACATGGGGATGATGGGGGCTGCAAAAGATATTGGGGGCTGCATATGGGGATGATGGGGATATTGGGGTCTGCATATGGGGATTGCATTTGGGGATGATGGATCTCCATATGGGGATGATGGGGGCTGCAAGGGGATATTGGGTGCTGCTTATGGGGATGATGGGGATATTGTGGGCTGCATATGGGGATGATGGGGCCTGCAAGGGGATATTGGGTGCTGCTTATGCGGATGATGGGGATATTGTGGGCTGTATATGGGGATGATGGGGCCTGCAAGGGGATATTGGGTGCTGCTTATGGGGATGATGGGGATATTGGGGCTGCATATAGGGATGATGGGGATATTGGGGGCTGCATATGGGAATGATGGGGCCTGCAAGGGGATATTGGGTGCTGCTTATGAGGATGATGGGGATATTGTGGGCTGCATATGGGGATATTGTGGGCTGCGTATGGGGATGATGGGGGCTGCAAGGGATATTGGGGGCTGTATATGGGGATGATGGGGATATTTGGGCTGCATATGGGGATATTGGGGGCTGCATATGGGGATATTGGGAGCTGCTTATGGGGATGATGGGGATATTGGGGGCTGCATTTGAGGATGATGGGGGCTGCAAAAGATATTGGGGATGCATATGGGGATGATGGGGCTGCAAGGGGATATTGGGGGCTGCTTATGGGGATGATGGGGATATTGGGGGCTGCATTTGAGAATTATGGGGCCTGCTAAAGATATTGGGGCTGCATATGGGGATGATGGGGATATTGGGGGCTGCATATGGGGATGATGGGGATATTGGGGGCTGCATTTGAGAATGATGGGGGCTGCAAAAGATATTGGGGATGCATATGGGGATGATGGGGCCTGCAAGGGGATATTGGGTTCCGCTTATGGGGATGATGGGGATATTGGGGCTGCATATGGGGATGATGGGTCTGCATATGGGGATGATGGGGGCTGCATATGGGGATGATGGGGGCTGCAAGGAGATATTGAGAATGATGGGGGCTGCAAGGGGATATTGGAGGTTGCATGGGGATATTGAGGGCTGCAAGGGGATGATGGGGATTATGGAACAATAAGACATCCCCTGAAAATAAGACGTAGCGTAATTTGGGAGCAAAAATTAATATAAGACACTGTCTTATTTTGGGGAAACAGGTTACTAATGATGTGTTTTCCTTCTCTCTTGCCCAGGTGGCTTCTGGCATAGTGACCTCATTGAGAAGAACCTGATTGATTACTTTGTCCCGTTTCTGCCCCTGGAGTTCCGTCATGTGAAGCAATGTGTCTTGGCGGAATTCAGATGGAAGGGTCTTCCCGAGAATGAGACTTTGGCATCTCAGGTTGCTGAGAACATGACGTATATTCCGGAAGAGTTTAAGTTATTTTCTACAAAAGGTTGTAAAACCGTGCCGAACCAGGTTCAACTTACTCCTTAGCAGCACCAACATGATGCCACCCCGGGTGCCACCAACCATGCAGACACTGACTGTGCCCCGGACTTCTCCCTCTGTTCTATTTATGAATGGCAGGAATTGAGGAGGTTTCTTTTCCCATTGAATGGTACATGTGTCTAAAGATCTCAGGAAAACACTTGACTTGCCATTGGTAGCACTGGCCAAACTTGGTTTGCCTGTCCCATTGCAACAATTCATGAGTCAATGAAGACTCGACATTGCCCCTTTGGACGAGCAGAGAAACTCATGTACCTTGGAGAATGCTCATATCTACACTGCCAACGGGGCATGGAGTGAAGTGATCATTGTCAGACTTACCACTCCGTGCCTAGCTCATGTGTCACAGGGTGGTATAGTGGATGGGTATTAGGAAGCAAGATGGTAAGATGGGCAAAGGTGAACTGGGGAACTAGTCTGACCCTGACTGGGTCCCTGGTTCACCCTGTTCCTAGAATTACCTCTGAATGTGAGGATGTCCAGGCCACCACCCTTGCCCTTTGCTCCTGACCAGACCTAGGCTAGGAACCCATGTCTCCACCCCCAGACCGGGAAAACCCAGCAACTCCTATGGAAGGGAAAAACAGCACAACACATCCTCACTGCACAGGGTCCAAGTAGAGACTGAACTCTATCTGCGACACCTGGTGGAGGGTTGTGGAACTACTTAAAGGCTGAGGGAGTGGAGATCTGAGCTCTGACCCCCCCTCCCCCCACCTCTACCTCCACCTACAGAGCCCCACACAGCATAGACTACAGCAGCATTCTGGCATTAACTCTGGAAATGCCAAAGGAAATTAACTCTGATTGAACTTCAGCAGTGGTAGACTGCAAAGCAGCAACATATGACAATATGTAGCTAATAGCAGTGTGTTCAAAAACATGAGTAAAGCCCAAAATCTGTATAATACTTTTTATTGCCAGCATTGCACACTGTTTTCTAAATCAAAACATGAAGAGAAATGTATATAATGGTTACCTACTTTACAGAAAATAACAAAAAATGAACATTGGACTGTTCAAAAAAATAGCAGTGTCCGTGACTCACCCCTGGCGGGGACCGTGAGGTACTCGGAACTGGGCCCTCTTCTCGTTGTCTGGGGCTGCGGGATGTCACGGTGGCGTGACCCGGTCCATGATCCCCTCGTCGGGGGCGATCAGTTAAAAAAGGGGTATTAGAAAAATGGAGAAAAATAAAATTAAAGTTTAAACATAAAGGAGTGTCGTGACGCCACCCGTGGAATGCGGCCGGTATAGCCGCTGCTGCAGTTGAGACCTCTGAGGATGATTGGAGTAGCAGTGAGGATGGTTCAGCTCTCCATGGGAAGAGCAGGTCCCCAGGGCAACTGTATAGTCTGTGTAGATGATTCAGGGAATAGGGGAGCCAGCGGGGCTGTGCTGTTGGCAGAGTTCAGTCTCACTCAGTCAGGCCGCTGCTGCCGGCTTGGCGAATCAGTCTATCTCCCCACAGGCGCGGAAATCACAGTCTCATACGGTGTTGAGCTTCAACCGGGTTTACTTCACTTTCTCGGCAGATGGTTATAACACAGTGCAGTGGCGGTACCGGTATGTTCATAGCAGCCAGGACGGCTCATCCAAATCACCCCCTTTCGTGATCCTTTCATGGGCCTCTCAGTCTGTCTGCACGCTAGCTACGATCCAGTTGCCAAGGGCTTTTGTTGGGCGACCTGCCAGGTCCCCTAGCCCTAGTACGGTAGCCATCTTTTCGCTGCGCCGGAGGTTGGGTCTCGGGACATAAAGACCCCGCACCCCGCCGATGTTTGTGATTGGAGCGTAAAGCGTCCGGGCCACTTCCTCCGAGCCGGCATCCTGGTTTTGGCCCAGTCCCTCAGCGTCCCCGCTAATCCGGGCACACCTGGGACTCCTTCTGTCTTCCCCTACGGTCTGCAGCCTGGGACCCGGACAAACCTCAAGGTGTCACAGGCTGCAGAGTCCGTGTCCTTTCAGTCCCGCGTGATGTTTTTACAAACTCAAAATAAGTGTTTGTGACGCCCCTGCGGATCCAGTCGCCACAGAGGTACTGCACCCCTGTTAGGGTGTAGGGTCCCACTCTTGGGTAAGAGGGGCACAGACCGGTGCCGGGACACCCAGACCACACTAGGAACAATTGTAGTGGGGTCGCGTGGTGAAGAGAGATAGTTAGAGGGAGGTAAAGAACTTGAGAGAAGTGTCCAGAAGCCAGAATGAGGAGCAGAGAAGGAGAACCAGGTGGCTCCAGGAGGAAGAGGGGGTCCCAGAGGAATGGGAAGTGCGCTATCCGCTCGTGATCTCGTATTCATTGTCAGGCGCAGGCAGTGGAGGGACCAGGCTGCAGAACAGGGGCACTGGGACCCCAAGACTAGTGGAGAATACAGACCAGGCTCAGCTAGCAACCCGGAGACTTTGGTAATTTCAAGGTGCCATGGTCGACTACTGCGCACAACTGCTGAAAAGATGGCACCATAGGGCTGTAGAGAGATACTGCAGATCAACCCTAAGAAAAGTCCACAGTCACTGGCTCACAGCTCTGTGTGGTGAGGCGCAAGGCAGGACAGGTGAAGCAAGCGCAGCGTAAGGTGGCAGAGAAAGGACAGAGAAGGGTCCCGGTTATGTGTCATCCTACCTGGGAGTAGCTGGATCCCTGCCTCCGAGAACCCAGTGCTCAGTGGGCTGTTGCACCGAGACTGATGTAAAAGACCTGAAGACTGCAACTCGCTGTGTCTGCAAAATTTCTTATGCGACAACAGCACCAGAAACACCACTACCAACTCACTCAGGTACCTCAAGCTGCCCCAGGGGTCAGCCCTGTAGTGGGCTTAAGAACATTGCTGCCTCCCAACCATCGGCCCCTAAGAGAACGTTCAAGCAGCGGAGAATATCTGTAGCCGCAGCCTGCGGGTGGCGTCACGTAAAATTAACAAGTATCCCCAGCTCCAATCATCCCTGTCCAGAATGAACCCTCCACGCCAAATCCCTATCCCTAGGAGAGTGAGCCTCCGCCAGGGTCACGGAGCCGGGTCTCGGTGCCTGTGATCCCCGTGATGAAACCTCGAAACATCCCGCTTCTGCGTATCCAAAGGCCCTGGATGGGCGTGTCATCTTCATGTCCCCATGACTTGGGAATTATTCAATGTCTTATTGCTGTGTATTGCATTTCTGTGTTATTAGACAGAAACTTTGCATTTGTTAGTATTTTGTTTTTTCCTTCTTATTGTAGCTTCTGTGATGTCAGCTTACCCCTCCCTTGTTTGCCATGTTATCATCTTGCTGCCATCTTAGATAAGCCACATGTCTTTTTGCTTTGGGAAGAAACTCCCTTTGTACCTGCCGCATTGTACAGTTGTTGTAATGTACTGTAGGGTTACTCAGAAATCTATTTGCAATTGTGAGCACAGACTACACACAAAAGCCAAAGTTTTAAGGTGAACAAGTCTATATCTCACGTGGCAGATATAATGTGCAGCAAATGAGAAAGTTCATCAAACAGGTAACACAGAAAGTCTCATGATATAACCATGAAAGTCTCTGGAGATAATTCTGACTGGGAGAAACCCATAGTCCAATAATAATAAACCCCCCAGAGTCCTGGAAAGGGAATCCCCAGAAGAACAAGTCCAATACTTTTGGTGCAGTGCAGCTTTTAAAGAGTCCTGAATGTCCATAGAGCTGCTACTGCATTATAAACAGTTGTTCATTTAGTGCTAGCAGGGCACACAAGGCTTACGTGACACAGGGCTTGTGCAGCTGGAGCAAAGTCAGGAGACTAAACACAGACAGTTGGAAGCAGGAGAGCAGCAGAGGATGGTGTGATTGCTGGAAAAACCAGAGGAGCGAATCAGCAAGAGGTGGAGCATACTTGGAAACCACAGGAAGACTGGGATTCAAACTGAATACTTGAGTGTAGCTAGATGGCAGGCTGAGGTTTATAAAGGCAGAGGGGAGGATCACATCATCAGGAGTGAAGCCATTTTGTAAACGGGGAAAATTGCACAGAATGTCAATAGAGAACCAAAGTCCTAAGAAGTGGAAGGAATGGAGCAATGCTGCGGGCCCTGAGCTGGGAAGAGGTGGTGTTCCGGCGGAGCGAGGCAGGAGCCTCGGTGGTGCATATCAGGAGCCATCCTGGCAGTGGTCTCAGGTAAATGTTGGCTTCAGGAAAATGGCGCCAGATGCGGCGCGTGCGCAGTGTGAGATCTCATCTCAATGACGAGCCGGGTTCTCAATCTGCGCATGCGCCACCTCCGATGTCATTGATCTCCCAGCAGCGCGCTTCAGGAAAAAGGGCCTCCAGTAAGCCACAACCGGATTATAAAACGGACCCTACATAAAAATATTTTTTTTACATATTTTCTTCCTGTAAATTTGGGGTGTGTTTTATACTCCGGAGTGTCTTATAAAATGCAAAATACAGCACTGTGTTCTTCTTTCTTTAGTTTATTTCAAACACCAGAAAGTTCATACATTTTGCGGAGTTCTTTGATTTCTTCATCAATAAACACCCAAGACGCTGAAGACACCTGACTACTGGATCCGCCCCCGAGTTTCAACTAACCACAAGGGAATCTTTCTGATTGGTGTTACTGTGGCGCCCCGCAACGAGTGCGTCACAAGAGGGTATTGCAGCCATAAATGCAGCCGCAATATTCTCTGACACAGCAGTGATCTGGTTAATTTAGAAATCCAACCCTGCATGCATCACCTAGAACAGAAGGCCAATCCTAGGTCCTGGTGGGTGGAGTGCAAGGGTAGTGTGTAGGAGAACTGACAATAATCTAGAGAGAGAACCTAGAACTCAACCTAGAACAAGGTCTGAGGACTTGAACTTGGAGAGGAGCGGGGGCTCCGGACCCCGTGCAGCCCCCGGGCCGTCACCGGTCGGGTGTCAGCACCTGAGGCCTTACCAACCGGGATTGGGCATTATTCACACGGGTTCCCAAAGACTCCCGTGCCCACAACTCACAGCCGGTTCACTGGTACTGAAGCTGGCAGCAGTTCACCTCTGCTACGCGAACCAGAAGCGTGGAGGAGCAGCTTCACAGGAGCACCCCACCACCAGCCAACTTCCAGTCGTCTAACCAGCGGTGTACCCACCGAGGGATCCAAGGCTCCCCAAAACATCCACAACGTACATCATGGATAGGGCATTGAAGCAGCCTCCCCGTACCCGACCTGGTATTCCTGGGCGACACTGGCAACCACTTAGTTAGAATGGAGGAACACTACGGATTTCTAAGGGACACCATCACTGCTGAGTCCACCCAGTCTACTACCCGTAATCTGTATGCCATGTACTGCCTGCTGGTTACCGTAAAGACCTGTTGCAGAGATTTTCTGTGTCCGTGCTTCCTTATGAACTGTCCGTCCGCACTACAAGGTAACCGCAGCTGCCGCACAACATCTTAAGCAGCTCCAGCCTCTGGGGATCACCGCTCAGCCTGTGGGGAGCGTTCCATCTTGCTGCTATCCATCCCCCGAAGGTTCCGCAGCGTCGGTAGTCCTTACCGAACTACTCATAGGTGGCGTCACGAATAAATTAAAAACCCCTTTAATCTGTTCCACCAAGACGTCTTCAACTTTTGATCTGCACTACACCGGGCCCCACTACTGGCAGGCGCGGTCCACCCGTAACAAGGAGGAAGGAAGCATCGCCTGTCTAAACCAGAGTCCCGGCCACGGTGAGTCATTACAATACCCTTAAATGATCTTTATCTCACAGATGATAGCCGTGATGTCCCAATAGACGTAGATCGTGGCTCTCACAGTCTGCAGGAGAGCATCTAGCCCAGCAGAAATACCGGTCCACCCAGGAGACTCCAGTCTTTCAGACACTTGTAGCGCAACCAACAAGGGAGCCAGGAACCGCAGGAGAAGTCATAGCGGTAGCCCACACAAAGGTTCTCGACACTACAATACGGGTGAGAGAGACACAGAAGAAGCCAGGCCTACTTCTACACTGGTCAGGGGGCTTCATCAAGGGAAAAGAGACAAGGAGGCCTTATCCATCTCTCACTGTAGAAATCCAGAAGTGCTTCCCGACCACCTGGAGCGTACCCTGGACAGTGCCTGCGATAACACCAGTAAAGGTACGGATACAACTCCCAGCGTGTGTGTCAGTTTTTCCATCCCTGAACCTGTCCACCCAGCGACTGTAGCAGCAGCCGGCGGCTTAGTCACCTCCCTGTGCAAATCCCCGTCATCTCTTCACTGCCCCAGGGACCCTACTCTGCCTGTGGGGAGCTATACCACTCAGCTGCCCGTCCATCATCCCCGGAGGTCTGCAGCAGCGCTGGTGCCGTCACCAGATTCCACAGGTGGCGTCACGAGACTTTACTTTTATTATGTTTCCCCCTTTTTGTTCAGTGACCCCCAGGGCTACGGGCCTGGGCACTGGCCAGCGAGACAGCACCCCAGTATCAACGCCCGGGTTCCGAGTTCCCAAAGACCCTTGGGCGGGTCAGTAGGAATCACAACCACCAGACAGAAGGAATTACACTTTTCAAAAAATTTCCAAAGCAGAAGTGACAACTTCATTGTCGGAATCTGGGACTGAGGACACAGTCGTGACTGCAAAAACCATCAGCTGAAAGAGGAGAGAGCTTTTTTAAGGTGTGTTGGTTGGAATGTATGGAGTGTCTGGTTGCATTGGTGACATGCCTCATACCATGATATATCCGGAAACCAAACTGAAACTAGTCAGTTTGGATTTCTCGAATTTCACGTCACATCTTTGTGTACGTGGTGAAGCTCCTCGCCTATGCTAGGGTTGGATAAGACAATAGAGCGAGCGTCATATGGCCCCAGGGCTCTCCTGATCCCGGATCTGATGGCGGCTGCTGTCAGGTGCTCCCGTCCCGGGACGTGGCTCCTCTTCTTGCTGCTCCTCCATGTCGCTGTGTCCCAGGAGCTGATCACCACTGGTCTCAGTATTGTAATCACCTCGGCCATTACAAGCTACCTGTCACCTGAGTTCTACTGCGGGTGGCTGTCGGAGTGCTGCCAGGTGGACAAGCCATTTAATAGTACAGGTGAGATGGGGGTAATAAAGGGTTACATGGGCTGTGGTTGGTGATGTGATGGGATTTATTGTCCTTCAATATATGAAATGCTGCTATGTAAGCCGGGCTGTGGAGTTGGAGTCGTAGAGTCGGATTTAGGGAAATTGAGGAGTCGCATGTTTGGCTTACTCACTTCGTATCCATGGTTGTGGAGTGGGTGTCGTGAAGTTGGAGTCTGTTTCTCTTTTGGGCAGTTGGAGTCGGGTTCAGAGAAATTGAGGAGTCGGATTAGGATGTTTAGCTTCCTGACTTTACACAATGACTGTGGAGCCGGAGTCACGGGGTCGGATTCAGGAAAATTGAGTAGTCGGGGGTTTGTCTTACCATCTCCACAGCCCTGTGTACCAGGATCAGGCATTGGTCTGATGTGCAAAGTTATGGTGTTAGTCCATTGGCGTCAGTTCAACCTGGCACCATTGTAGTCATGAAGTCTTATAGACCACATCGAGCCCTTTGTTTTGGAAATTGGGGAGGGGGGGCATTAGCTCATGGACCACCCTAACCTTACAAGACCCACATTGAAAGGTTCGCATTGGGTCAGATTAGATGCTGTGGGAAATAGAGACGAACCTATTACCAATCGCTTCTATTGTCATGTGTGATCTGTCCCAGTGTCCTCTCCTGGATCTGTGGCTGCGAGGAGAGAGCTGAGCTTGGGGATGAGCAGAGATCGGAGGGGGTGAGGTCTTCTCCTGCTGGTGACCTCGCGATCACAGAAGAAGCAGTGATAAGCAGGTGGCGAGGGTGTGATGGGCACACAGGACAAAGGGCATTGTGCTATGAATGTCAGATGTCCTGTGCCTGGTAAAGAATAGCGGGGCGAGAGGGAGGGAGGAGGGTTTGGCTTAGAGCCCTCAGGGGAGTAATAACCCAACCCCTCATAGTAATGCTGTGCTGCACTTCATTCATATCCTCCCTTCTTTGCCATAACTTTTATAACAGTTTTCTCTGCAATCACACATGGAATCATTGAAGTAAAGGTCTGATTGCTCTCAGCATCCCAGAGCCTGTAAGGCAGAGCCTTCACTTTATAGCCCTAAATCCTGCTGGTTAGCTCCCTTAAAATCAATTTTTCTTCACACAGTGTGGGCGTGCAACTAAGGCTGCTTTCACATCTGCAGTATTTGAAGTTCGCGGCAGATTTACCGCATGTACCACGTAACGGCCACATTCACAGCACACCTGCGGCAAACCCCAATCCATTCTCTATGGGGCTTGCGGTCAGATGCAGCCAGTGCGTTTTTTGTTTTTTTTTATAAAATATTTTTATTGAGTTTTCATTTTTAATAACAAGGAAAAGAAGAAAAACAATCCAACTCCCATACCTCCCCAGCCATCAATAGTTACAGCGAAAATACATCCAACAATCTTCCAAGACATACAAGGTCGGACATTGATTATAATCGATATTCAATACCAAAACTACACCATAGTCACATCTCCTAACAGTCATAAGAAATGAAATGGAAAAAGTGTTATGCCTGCCCCGAGTCGCCTGGAGCAGGGGATACCCGTAGCCTTCCAAGGACCCTTGTAACTCCTCCAGAAGATACCAGGACGATTGCACAAACGGTAGGACTACTGAGTGCAGTTCTGCTGACGATAGCTTGGTGGTTATGAACCCTCTCCAAGTCTCAAAAAACTTCCCTGTCAACGCGTCTTTATCCCTTGCCGCTTCCAGGCATTCCACGTGCATTACTGCCTTCAATTCGTTGAGTATACCAGTCATGCCAGGGTTGTGCCCAGATAGCCAGTCCCTCAGGATTAGCCTTTTAGTAACCATTGCCAGCATATGGAGTATTCTAGCAGGTTTGCCTTCCCACACTCCAGATACCGGGAAATGAAACAACCAGGCAAGCATATCCAATGTAACGGTTTTGCCAGTCACCTCCCTCGCTAAGGCTTCCACCCGCTTCCATAGTTTCTGCACCTCCCCACACAGCCATATACCATGCACCATATCTGTTTTTGGTTGTCCGCATTTCGGGCATTGTTGTCGTCTATTAGGGAACCTAGCATTCGGGGGTAGGGTGAATCCGTAGATTGCCCTGTGTATGATCCTATATTGTACATCCCTCCATTTTTCGCTGATTATATTTTTCCTCAGTACCTCCCAGCCCCTCAGAATCGTGTCCGCTATATCAGTCCGAGGTATGTACTTTAGCCACCCGCGAAAGATGTTGCCAGTGCTTTTTTGACGCATCCGGCACTTGCGGCGAGGGAAAAAAAAGGCAACAAGCCAAGTTTTTTTTTCCCCTCGCTGCAAGTGCCGGATCCGGCAAAACCGCACTGGCTGCATCTGACCGCAAGCCCCATAGAGCATGGATTGGGGTTTGCCGCAGATGTGCTGCGAGTGTGGCTGTTACGTGGTACATGCAGTAAATCTGCCGGATATGCCGCGAACTTCAATTACCACAGATGTGAAAGCAGCCTAAGAAAGCATCTTGTGCCCCCGGGTGAGCCTGACTAGCCAAACAGACAAAAGAGGAGACCTGGGACTGTCTAATTAAAACATACAAAGAATATTGATAGGATTTACAAGGAACCATGCTAAGATAATTCTTAGAGTACCGTCACACGGTGCGACACCACCGGAGATGTCAGCTGCGACTGGCGGGAGCGCGCACGTTTTTGGCACCCCGCCAGTGTCGCCATCCCCCATTTACATGGGGCGACACTGGCGATCTGACAGGAGGCATCGCCGCCGGGGTGTCTCAAAACCCCAGCGGCGATGCAGAGCAATGGGAACCTATGGCTCCCATCGCCTGTCGGATCGCTGTCGGCCATTTACATAGGGTGATGTGGGCACAAAAAAAAAATAAATTCAAACATTTGGAAAGACTGTAGACATGTTTAACTAATTGTGGTGTATTAGAATAGGGAAAGATATAGGGAAGGGGAGAAAGGAGAAGGGGAGGCGGGGAAGAAAGGACAAGGAGAGGTGGGGATGTGGATAATCACCTGCCTACAGCCAAGGTTAATGTTCTCAAGGTCAAGAGAGACAGAGAAAGCCATTTGAGGTGTCAGCAATGTTTTTTTATGGACTTGGGTTATTAGAAAGTTTACATTACACCAAAGGTTAGTGAGTTTAGGGCAGGACCAGAAAGTATGGAGAAGGTCAACTCCCTGGAAGAGGTGAGAGTCCCGAGAAAATGTAGCAAGTCTTGCAGGTGCATAATACCATCGAGAGAGAAGATTATAAAATGATTCATGAAGTGACTAGCAGATACTGGACAAGTAAGAGTTTTCAATAGAACTCAACCACTGATCCAGGGTGGAAGATTTATTAAAATCCCTCTCCCAGATGATCATGAACGACTTTTTTTTTTAAAGATATTGAAATAATCGTGTATGTCCTTAGAATTCCTAAATATATTACTACTAACATTGACTTACAAAGCCGTCCACAATCTGTCCCCCCCATATATCTCTGAACTAATCTCCCGATATCATCCAACTCAGGGGCGGAACTACCGTGGTGCAGCTGGTGCAACTGCACCAGGGCCCCGACCAGTTAGGGGGCCCCTGGAGCTCCAGCGGCAGTTCCGTTCCCCTGACTGGCCCGGCGCGAGATCTGGAGATCCCCGGGGGCCCCGACATTTTGGGGCCAAACCCACTAAGCCCCGCCCCCCCTGGGCGCTGTAGGGGAGCCCGGACGCAAAGGGGGGGCCCACTGGTCCCCTGAGCATCCCCACATGTACTAGGGGGCCCCTGACTGCTGCCCCCACACGCTATCCTCGGGGCCCCCTTACTGCTGCCTCCCCCTCTCTCCATTACCGGCAGTCGCGCTGATCTGCCTGTCACGTGGGCTGTAGCCGGCGCCGCTCTATTTCCTGTATCGCGCCGGCTGCAGCATCACACCACATGACAGGCTCAGCTCGACTGCCTGTCGGTAATGGAGTGCGGGGGGACGCAGCACTAAAGGAGGCAGCGGTAAGGGGGCCAGAGGATAGCGTGTGGGGGGCAGCCGTCAGGGACCCCCTTGAAAGACATGTGGGGGTGCTCAGGGGCCAATTAGTGTGGGGGCAGCTCTCATGGGCCCCCCCCCCCCAGGATGAGTGTGGGGGCAGCTCCCATGGGCCTCCCCCAGGATGAGTGTGGGGGAAGCTCTCAGCTCTCATGGGCCCCTGAGGCTGAGGTGTGGGGGCAGCTCTCAGGGGCCCCTGAGGTGTGGGGGCAGCACTCAGGGACCCACCAGAGCCCCCTGGTGGTGCTGGGCCCCTCTACTGGTCCTGAGCCCCTCTGGTGCTGCCGGGCCCCCCTGGTGGTGCCTGGTGCTGCCAGGGTCCCCTGGTGTTGCCTGGTGCTGCCGGGCCCCCCTGGTGGTGCCTGGTGCTGCCAGGGTCCCCTGGTGGTGCCTGGTGCTGCCGGGCCCCCCTAGTGTTGCCTGGTGCTGCCGGGCCCCCCTGGTGGTGCCTGGTGCTGCCAGGGTCTTCTGGTGGTGCCTGGTGCTGCCGGGCCCCCCTGGTGTTGCCTGGTGCTGCCGGGCCCCCCTGGTGGTGCCTGGTGCTGCCGGACCCCCTGGTGTTGCCTGGTGCTGCCGGGCCCCCCTGGTGGTGCCTGGTGCTGCCAGGGTCCCCTGGTGGTGCCTGGTGCTGCCGGGCCCCCCTGGTGTTGCCTGGTGCTGCCGGGCCCCCCTGGTGGTGCCTGGTGCTGCCAGGCCCCCCTGGTGGTGCCTGGTGCTGCCGGGCCCCCCTGGTGGTGCCTGGTGCTGCCGGGCCCCCCTGGTGGTGCCTGGTGCTGCCGGGCCCCCCTGGTGGTGCCTGGTGCTGCCGGGCCCCCCTGGTGGTGCCTGGTGCTGCTGGGCCCCCCTGGTGGTGCCTGGTGCTGCCGGGCCCCCCTGGTGGTGCCGTGCCCCCCTGGTGGTGCCGGGCCCGGCTGTTGTTTCCACCTCTTTTTGAAACTCCCGTCTCCTGTGGTACTCTGACGTGCCAACCAGAACGTCATATCCGGTCCTGTGCATTGTGGGGGTTTATGACATGTACGGGCAGCTTCAATATGTGCACTGGGCATGCGCCGGACCCCGGCCGAACATGTGATCAGCCCCCACAATGCATCGGGCCCGGATATGACGTTCGGGCTGGTGTGACAGAGTACCATTGGAGGCGGTAACAACCATGGCTTGCCCCACCCCTAGTTTTGATCCTGGGTACGCCCATGGCTGCACACCCGCAGCACTATTCTGTCATTGAGTCCCGTGGTGCTGTCGGGTGTCAGCTGTGCTCAGTGGCGTAGCGGGGGTTGGGCACTTGTGTGGGGGCGGCACGCGGCAGCAGCAATTCCTCTCCCTCCTTGGGAGAAGCGCCACTGCAGGACTTGTCAGAGCGACCGCGGTGATCACTTCATGATAGGACCTGTGCGGCTAAATTCATTGAATTTAACCAGTGACTCCTGACTCCCTGTCCTTAACAGGTACACTAAGTGGCTCCATGGAGATGTATGCTGTATATAGCATATGGGATATGGGTCATATGCTATATACAGCATACAGAGGAGAAGAGGACAGGGGGGCAGAAGGACAGGAACAGGGGGGCAGGAGAAGAGGACAGGGGGGCAGAAGGACAGGAACAGGGGGACAGGAGAAGAGGACAGGGGGGCAGAAGGACAGGAACAGGAGGACAGGGGGGCAGGAGGAGTGGGGCAGTATATGGTGATAGTGGCGGCTGTACCAGGTATCTCTGCCTCCATGCAGCAGCCTCCACCTTCCTGTGTTGGCAGGGTGTGGCATGCTGGGAATTGTAGTTCTCCTGCCTGTTCGGGCGTTATTGTATGGTTTCTGGGCAGTGTGTTGGGTGCTGGGAGTTGTAGTTCTCCTGGGTGGGCTCAATGTTCTCCCGCCGCCTGTCTGTGGTTATTGTGCCTCTTCTGGGATGTCCTCAGCTCCGTGCTGTGCACAGTGTACCACCATGTCCCCAGCTCCGTGCTGTGCACAGTGTACCACCATGTCCCCAGCTCCGTGCTGTGCACAGTGTACCGCCATGTCTTCATCTTCGTGCTGTGCACAGACAGTGTACCGTACACTGTCTGTGCACAGCACGGAGCTGGGGACTTGGTGGTACACTGTCTTCCGCCGCCTTAAAATCGGTCTGTTTCTCATCCAGGAGAGTCGGATGAGTGACATCCATTTTTTGGTCTGTTTGGAAACTGCTGTGCGAGTGGCTAACATTTTTCTCAGATTCTCAGATCACATCCGTGTGCAATCAATCTGTTTTTTCTCAGCAGCTATTACTGTAGAATCATTTACAGGAACATTTTACAGTGTTCTGAGCTATAGAATGATAATGTATCCGTGAAAAAAACGATGCCTCTCGGATGGTTCGTGTGCTGTCAGTGTGCTGTCTGTGATTTTGTCGGACCCATAGACTTGCATTAGTGAGTCACATACTGTCGCAGCATGTTGCAACTTTTTTCTCATCCTGAATCTGGATGAGAAAAAAGCGTCCGACACTCACCAATGTGCTCTCAGAGATTGATTGCAATGTGAGAAAATCACACATTGCACTCATCAGAGTTTCACCCCAGTTGGTCCGTACCCTAATACTAAAATCCATATAGTAATCCTACTGGTGTGGGGAGGGTTTATGGCTCAGTTAGTACACTCCATACTTCATGGTATGGGGGGTTTATGGCTCAGTTTGTACACTCCATACTTCTTGTTATTAACCAGTTAATGCTCTCTTGTCCACCGCACTGCAGTGTCAAAAAAGGACGACAGCGAGACAGACAGCAACATGGCATCAGAGAGCCCCTGATCTCGAAATAGAAGATCCTCAGATCCCGGTATTGTGACATAATATTAAGAATAAAGGTTTTTTGCATTTATATTACATTATGAACTCCACAGCACGGCGGCGAAAATTGCTCCGGCCCCGGGCCCTCCTTCACTCCTGCTTGTTGCCATACACTGGGGTTGTGCAGAGGTGGCAATTGCACCCCTTCTCTTTGTGTTTTAGTATAGTAGTTATATTTTTGTATATAGGGGCAGACAGTGTATGCTATGTACACTTCCAGATTATCAACAACCAAAGTGGCGGCAAATTTTTCGACCGCCCAGGGCGCCACAAACAGTTGCTACGCTGCTGGCTGTGCTGCACACCCGCGGCACTATTCTGGCACTGAGTTCCAGGAGGGGGGCCCAAAAAAATTTCTTGCACCAGGGCCCACTACAGTCTGGGTCCGCCCCTGATCCAACTCATAATCTTAGATCCTCCCAAGACCTCCTCCTCTCCTCCACACGTGTACGTTCCTCATCTAACTGCCTGCAAGACTTCGCACGAGGATCCCCCATCCTCTGGAATTCTGCACCCCAAAACATCCAACTGTCCCCTACATTCAGAACCATCAAGCAGAACCTGAAAACCCATCTCTTCAGAACAGCATACAACCAGCAATGACCACAGTGTCAGCTCACCACTACTGGATCCGGCGCTCCACCAACATTGGACCCAGCACTCCACCACCACTGGATCCCGGCGCTCCACCACCACTGGCCCCGGTGCTCCACCACCACTGGACCAAGCGCTCCACCACCATCGGACCCGGCGCTCCACCGCCTCTGGACTCGGTGCTGCACCACAACTGGACCTGGCGCTCCACGACCACTGGACCTGGTGCTCCACCACCACTGGACCAAGCGCTCCACCACAAACTGGACCTGGCGCTCCATCACCACTGGACCAAGTGTTCCACCACCATTGGACCCAGCGCTCCACCACCACTGGACCCAGCACTCCACCACCACTGGACCCGGCGCTCCACCACCACTGGACTCAGCACTCCACCACCACTGGACCCAGCGCTCCACCACAAACTGGACCTGGCGCTCCATCACCACTGGACCCAGTGTTCCACCACCATTGGACCCAGCGCTCCACCACCACTGGACCCAGTGTTCCACCACCATTGGACCCAGCGCTCCACCACCACTGGACCCAGCACTCCACCACCACTGGACCCGGCGCTCCACCACCACTGGACTCAGCACTCCACCACCACTGGACCCAGCGCTCCACCACCACTGGACCCGGCGCTCCACCACCTCTGGATCCGGTGCTCCACCACCACTGGACCTAGCACTCCACCACCACTGTACTCCGCACTCCACCACCTCTGGACCCGGCGCTCCACCACCACTGGACCCGGTGCTCCACCACCATTGGACCCGGCGCTCCACCACCACTGGACTCGGTGCTCCACACCATCAGATCCGACGCTCCACCACCACCAGAGCAGACCGAACCTACTGTCTCTCTCCCCACTGCTCTGTAGAATATAAGCCCGCAGGGGCATGGTCCTCTCTCCTCTCTGTATCAGTCTGTCACTTTGTTCATTGTATTTATAACTTGTTTGTATGTATCCCTTTCTCATGTACAGACCATGGAATCAATGGTGCTCTATAAATAATAATAATAATATTAGCATTATAGTAAATAAAACTCACCACCTCACTTAATGGGTGTTTATTAGATAGTAAAGCTAATATTATTTTTTTTTAAGGGCAGATAATGAAAAAAATCTGAATTTGGTAAGTTATGAACATACCTAATCATTGGAAAGGATTTAAATTCTGATCCATTGTGAAGATGGTTCTTAATGGTTTTTAACCCTTTAGTTTTCCTGGATTCTGGGGTTCTGTTTCCTATAATCATATCGAGAAAGGGTAGGGATATGTTCTTTATTTGATCGTATTTGGAAAGTTGTTGTGGGAGGTCGTAAGTCTTTTCCAGCCTCGGATTGTTGCTGAAATAGTTGGAGTTTTTGGTAGTTGGGGTTTAATGAGGTATTTCAGAATTAAGGGATCTAAGGGATTATGATTGTTCAATGACAGTTCTAGTTCTACCCAAGCAGGTTTCTATTGAGACTAAAGTAAATAATATTATTAAAACTATTCAATCTGATATTCATATTTTTTTGAAAAAATGAATTTCCTGATTTGGTGAGATCTCATCATTCATGATTACCGTACTTTGCCCAAAATTTTGCACCTGCTAAAATTCAATTTAAACATTTTCCGCGTGGCTGCACAAATGAAACAGAGTTGGTCACACCTAGATATAAAGCGGCAATGTGTACTGGCATAACACGTTGGCTTGGAACTTGGCTTAGGCCCCCTTCACATCATGTTTTTTTCCTGTCCGTGGGGATCCTGTTTTTTGCAGGACCACATGGACAGGACCGGATTGGTAACTCCAGATGCCATTTCTGCGTCCGGATCTGGACACATAAAGAGCTGGGAGGATGTGGCACCCCCCTGGTCTGGACGCCACATAGGGGTGCTGCACCCATAACAGAGAGTGTGGTACTCCTGTGACTAGGGCATTGGGATGTCACATAAGGGACCCTCAATTTACCCATCCACATACCTTAGTGCAGGCGGGACGTGGGTGGACCCATTGTCAGGGAGACTCAGTCCTGGTGGGCGGAGCTAGGTGGGTTAGCGGAAGAGCGGGAAGAGAGTTAGTGAGAAGGAAGTCTGAGGAGAGTTGAAGCTGTGAAGAACATCTCAGGAGAGATCCTCCTGACAGAAGGGGACCCTAGGGGCACCAGGTGTTGTGGTGCACCCGAATCCAGGCCAAGTATGACCACTGGCTGGAGGGGTTCAGTTCCGAGACGGAGGACCGGCTCCGAGAGCAGTGCGGGTGTTCATCCTCGAGCCGCCAAACCGGAGGCACGAGCTTCTATAGGAAGTTTTGGCCGACACCTGGCGTAATCCCCAAAAGGCCCCGTATAGGTTCCGGAGGGCCGGAAGAGGAGCCCTCCAGAGAGGATCCGTGGGAGCTGGCTGAGGGCTCTGCACGCGGGAGCACTACTAGGAAGCAGGAGAGAGCGCACGGTGAGGGAGAAGAGAATGGAAACGGCAGGTACACCACTGAGGGTCCCAAGTGAGATGTCCCGATCCCTGGTGACTATCCAGGCTAGCAGAACCCGTAAGAACTGTAACATCTGTTATGCTGCCTGAAGTCTGCCAGTAAAATCCATACAGAGCTAAAGACTGTGTGACGTATTTTCATTTACCTATGCCTGAGGAGCCGTACATGTGTTCCCGTGTTGAGACTGTGATAGGGCCGCTGACGCAACTGCATCCCTGTGTAAATCCCTTTCCACCACAACTGCCCCGGGGATCCTGCTCCACCTACGGGGAGAGTTACCAACTAGCTGCATCATCACCCCGGAGGTCTGCAAGCAGCGTCGGTATTATTACCGGTAACCGTAGGTGGCGTCACGAACACTTTTTATCTTTATTTTTTCCCCTTTTTCAGCGACCACTAGGGCCACGGAACTGGGCAACAGGCCCCGTGACATCCCCAGTGAATCAACGCCCGGAACCAGTTACCCCGCGGCCCTGGGCTGGGTTAAGGAGCCGAGCCTGCAGAGCACAGGCAAGTGGTGCCGGGCTATACTTTCACTTTCACAATGTATCTACATACATTGTGAAAGTGAAAGAAAGCAAAGTGTTAAAAAAAAAAAGCTCATCTCTCTGCCGTGTGTCCTGCGATGCGAAGCTTTCAAATCCAATGGCTGCAAGGACTTTTAATCAGCTGACCGGCCGCAACCAATCAGCTGATGTTTCACATGACAGCATCAGCTGAGCGGTTTAAATCGATCAGTCTTGGCAGGCGATACTGCTCAGCTGATGATGTAATGTGACACATCAGCTGATCGGTTGCCGCCGGTCAGCTGATTAAGGTCCTGCAGCCATCGGACGTGGACGTCGCACATCGCGGGACACTCAGTCTCGTCCTCTCATCATCCTGTAGAAATGAATGAAAGACCATAAAAAGGAACTACCGCAAGATGAGACCTTGTTTCTACAATATATTTATTGTTCTTACATTTTAACACATATAAAAACATGTCTGTTGCTTCAAACACGACTCAGGTTTCACCAGCTGTGGCTTCCTCTGGGGCACAGGTATCCTCCCACCTCCACACTCAAGTCCTAGTCTCCATAATGTGGTAACACCTCTCCCCACCTCTCTTGAGTCTAGGTCTGATTCATTTATGACTATGTGTTAGAAGGGAATCCCTGAAATTGGAGAATCGAAAGTGAAACTACAGCATGGATCGTGACGTCATCTACACGTGGGCGTGGTTTAAAGCCAATAGACTGCAGTTGGCGCGAAAATACAATGCAGCTGCTGATTGGTCAGTGCCGGCCGCTCAGCCGCACCAGCTGCTCTGCGCATGCGCACTGCTCCCGGAGGTCATGGCGGCCGCTGTCAGGTGCTCCCGGCCCGGGACGTGGCTCCTCTTCCTGCTGCTCCTCCATGTCGCTGTGTCCCTGGAGCCGATCACCACGGGGCTCGCCATAGCAGCCGCCTCGGCCCTCACAGGGTACCTGTCCTCCCCTAAGTTCTACTGCGGGCGGCTGGTGGAGTGCTGCCAGGTGGACAGTCCCTTTAATAGCACAGGTGAGATGGGGGGATGCTGGGATGTATAGTCCTGCAGTATATACAGGGGATGCTGGAGTCTGTAGTCCTGCAGTATATACAGTGCTCTGATTATACAGGGAATGCTGGGGCCTGTAGTCCTGCAGTATATACAGGGGATGCTGGAGTCTGTAGTCCTGCAGTATATACAGTGCTCTGATGATACAGGGAATGCTGGGGCCTGTAGTCCTGCAGTATATACAGGGGATGCTGGAGTCTGTAGTCCTGCAGTATATACAGTGCTCTGATGATACAGGGTATGCTGGGGTCTGTAGTCCTGCAGTATATACAGTGGTCTGATGATACAGGGGATGCTGGGGTCTGTAGTCCTGCAGTGTATACAGTGCTCTGATGATACAGGGGATGCTGGGGTCTGTAGTCCTGCAGTGTATACAGTGCTCTGATGATACAGGGGATGCTGGGGTCTGTAGTCCTGCAGTATATACAGTGCTCTGATGATACAGGGAATGCCGGGGTCTGTAGTCCTGCAGTATATACAGTGCTCTGATGATACAGGGAATGCTGGGGTCTGTAGTCCTGCAGTATATACAGGGAATGCTGGGGTCTGTAGTCCTGCAGTATATACAGTGCTCTGATGATACAGGGAATGCTGGGGTCTGTAGTCCTGCAGTATATACAGGGAATGCTGGGGTCTGTAGTCCTGCAGTATATACAGTGGTCTGATGATACAGGGGATGCTGGGGTCTGTAGTCCTGCAGTGTATACAGTGCTCTGATGATACAGGGGATGCTGGAGTCTGTAGTCCTGCAGTATATACAGTGCTCTGATGATACAGGGAATGCTGGGGCCTGTAGTCCTGCAGTATATACAGGGGATGCTGGAGTCTGTAGTCCTGCAGTATATACAGTGCTCTGATGATACAGGGAATGCTGGGGCCTGTAGTCCTGCAGTATATACAGGGGATGCTGGAGTCTGTAGTCCTGCAGTATATACAGGGAATGCTGGGGCCTGTAGTCCTGCAGTATATACAGGGAATGCTGGGGTCTGCAGTCCTGCAGTATATACAGGGAATGCTGGGGTCTGTAGTCCTGCAGTATATACAGGGAATGCTGGGGTCTGCAGTCCTGCAGTATATACAGTGCTCTGATGATACAGGGAATGCTGGGGTCTGCAGTCCTGCAGTGTATACAGTGCTCTGATGATACAGGGTATGCTGGGGTCTGTAGTCCTGCAGTATATACAGTGCTCTGATGATACAGGGGATGCTGGGGTCTGTAGTCCTGCAGTATATACAGTGCTCTGATGATACAGGGGATGCTGGGGTCTGTAGTCCTGCAGTGTATACAGTGCTCTGATGATACAGGGGATGCTGGGGTCTGTAGTCCTGCAGTATATACAGTGCTCTGATGATACAGGGAATGCTGGGGTCTGTAGTCCTGCAGTATATACAGTGCTCTGATGATACAGGGGATGCTGGGGTCTGTAGTCCTGCAGTATATACAGGGAATGCTGGGGTCTGTAGTCCTGCAGTATATACAGGGGATGCTGGGGTCTGTAGTCCTGCAGTATATACAGGGAATGCTGGGGTCTGTAGTCCTGCAGTATATACAGGGGATGCTGGAGTCTGTTGTCCTGCAGTATATACAGGGGATGCTGGAGTCTGTAGTCCTGCAGTATATACAGGGGATGCTGGGGTCTGTAGTCCTGCAGTATATACAGGGGATGCTGGGGTCTGTAGTCCTGCAGTATATACAGGGGATGCTGGGGTCTGTAGTCCTGCAGTATATACAGGGGATGCTGGGGTCTGTAGTCCTGCAGTATATACAGGGGATGCTGGGGTCTGTAGTCCTGCAGTATATACAGGGGATGCTGGGGTCTGTAGTCCTGCAGTGTATACAGGGGATGCTGGGGTCTGTAGTCCTGCAGTGTATACAGGGATGCTGGGGTCTGTAGTCCTGCAGTGTATACAGGGGATGCTGGGGTCTGTAGTCCTGCAGTATATACAGGGGATGCTGGGGTCTGTAGTCCTGCAGTATATACAGGGGATGCTGGGGTCTGTAGTCCTGCAGTATATACAGGGGATGCTGGGGTCTGTAGTCCTGCAGTATATACAGGGGATGCTGGGGTCTGTAGTCCTGCAGTATATACAGGGGATGCTGGGGTCTGTAGTCCTGCAGTATATACAGGGGATGCTGGGGTCTGTAGTCCTACTGTATATACAGGGGATGCTGGGGTCTGTAGTCCTGCAGTATATACAGGGGATGCTGGGGTCTGTAGTCCTGCAGTATATACAGGGGATGCTGGGGTCTGTAGTCCTGCAGTATATACAGGGGATGCTGGGGTCTGTAGTCCTGCAGTATATACAGGGAATGCTGGGGTCTGTAGTCCTGCAGTATATACAGGGGATGCTGGAGTCTGTAGTCCTGCAGTATATACTGGGGATGCTGGAGTCTGTAGTCCTGCAGTATATACAGGGAATGCTGGGGTCTGTAGTCCTGCAGTATATACAGGGAATGCTGGGGTCTGTAGTCCTGCAGTATATACAGGGAATGCTGGGGTCTGTAGTCCTGCAGTATATACAGGGAATGCTGGGGTCTGTAGTCCTGCAGTATATACAGGGGATGCTGGGGTCTGTAGTCCTGCAGTATATACAGGGAATGCTGGGGTCTGTAGTCCTGCAGTGTACACAGTTCTCTGATGATACAGGGGATGCTGGGGTCTGTAGTCCTGCAGTATATACAGGGAATGCTGGGGTCTGTAGTCCTGCAGTGTACACAGTTCTCTGATGATACAGGGGATGCTGGGGTCTGTAGTCCTGCAGTATATACAGGGAATGCTGGGGTCTGTAGTCCTGCAGTGTACACAGTTCTCTGATGATACAGGGGATGCTGGGGTCTGTAGTCCTGCAGTATATACAGTGCTCTGATAATACAGGGGATGCTGGGGTCTGTAGTCCTGCAGTGTATACAGTGCTCTGATGATACAGGGGATGCTGGGGTCTGTAGTCCTGCAGTATATACAGTGCTCTGATGATACAGGGAATGCTGGGGTCTGTAGTCCTGCAGTGTATACAGTGCTCTGATGATACAGGGGATGCTGGGGTCTGTAGTCCTGCAGTGTATACAGTGCTCTGATGATACAGGGGATGCTGGGGTCTGTAGTCCTGCAGTATATACAGTGCTCTGATGATACAGGGAATGCTGGGGTCTGTAGTCCTGCAGTTTAACCCCTTCATGACCGTAGAATTTTTTTGTTTTTCGATTACGTTTTTTGCTCCCCTGCACATTTGTAAGAATAGCTCATGACAGGAACATTATTTTTTTTCTAATATCCAGTTGTAGAACGTATTATTATTCCATCTGTTCATTAAAATGTACAATTGTTTGTGGCACAACCCCTTTAAGCAGGCCTTTGGAGTTGGTAAGTCGAACATCTGACTCTAACTCCAACTCTTCAATTTCCCTGAATCTGACTCCACAGCCCTGCCTTTAATGACTTGTGCAGACAGAATGGAGAAGATGGAGGAACTTTTTTTTTTTGTGTATAATGTTTATTTAGAATGTTTCAAAACAAAATACACTAACATTGATTCAAAGTAAGGCTGGCTTCATACCACGGCAGAGTCTGGTCCGGGGCTGTCAGGATGAACCTGACAGCCCCGGACCGGATCAGCACACAGAACCGGAGGGCCAAATGTGCCCTCCATTCCGGTGTGCTGCCGGACACAGCTGCCGCCGCTGATTAATCAGGACCGCGGCTCGCAGGGAGCTAGCCGTGGTCCTGAAACAACAGCGGCGTGCAGCCGCGGGTGTCCGATTTCCGGATCCTCCCGGGGGAATCCGGGATACGGCAATTTGGGGAGATTTTTCTCCCCGTACACAAAAACGTTGTGTACGGTGAGTAAAATACGATTTCTCCCGGACTCTGCCGGAGAGATGGAAACCGGATGGCAGAGAGCTGCCATCCGGCTCCATCCGGCCCCATAGGATACTATGGGGCTAAAATCCGGTCTGGGGCTTTCTGGTTTACACCGGACAGCCCCGGAACGGACTCTGACGTGGTGTGAAGACAGCCTAATAGTATAAACATTTGTTTTGTAAACAAGGAACTTTAATTTGTTTCCTTTTATTCTCCTCATCTGAGAAAAATGGCTCCTGCTCTGATCATCATAATAACTATGTTTCTCGGATGGAGAGAATATGCTCATGTGGCTGCAGCTTCATACAGTAGCAAGCGGCACTGAGAGATTTCAGCTCTGAAGGCCAGAGAATTGTGAATGCAGTCCTAGAATATCTTACAGGCAGAATCGGCTCAGGCTCTTTTTTTCCCCTCTGTTTCAGCCCTGGAGCTCCGCTTGAAGGAGAAGCTTTTCGGGCAGCACCTGGCACATGAAATCATCTACAAGGCCCTGACCGGATTTATGAGCAATGAGAACCCAAAGAAGCCCCTGGCGTTGTCCCTGCACGGCTGGAGCGGCACCGGCAAGAACTTTGTGAGCAAACTTATCGCGGAGAGCATTTATGATTTGGGAATGAAAAGCAAATTCGTCCATCTCTTCGTGTCGACCCTGCACTTCCCTCACAACAGTGAGATTCCCCGGTACAAGGTATGAAGAGCGGCCCTTCACTACACAAGGGGGCATTTTTGGGGACTAGTTTTATAGTTTTACCACTTTTTTTTTTTGTTTTTTTAAACATTTTTTTTTACTTTCTATTTTCCAGTTGATGGAACCATGTGATGGTTTTCTTTCTTAAATATTTTAAAGCGATGTGGAATTAATAGTTCTAATAAGTGAAAAATATTATTATAAGCCCATATACTCATAATTGTGCTATATTGTATAAGCAATCAAGCAAAAGAGGATTAACAAAATATTACATTAAAAATGTAAAACAAATTATTGTTTAAATAATTCCACTTTTCCCCAAAATCTAATTGGCGAAATGTAAAGTCTACTTGCATAATCACACTGTCCTGTCATCCGCTTCTGTCCCGTTGTTGCATCACACACTGGTGGCAGCCATATTTGCATTGCACCCAAGTGTTTGTGGTAGAGGTCCCTTGCGCAGTACCGCCATCAACGTAGCCCACACCCGAATCTGACGCCACCTTAAGCCAGGAACACGTCGTTGCAAAACCCACCACTCACACCACCTGCAGACTTTGCCTGACATCACTGCCGCGCATCGATGAATGACTAACGGCGCATGCAGACGCCATTAGTCAGACCGCCGCCATCTATGGGCATTTGGGTATACAAAGAAGGCGGCGGTGGCGTGTTGCAGAGAGTGATGAGTGTGCAAATATGCCAGTGCTAGCACAATTTGCAGTACCACCAGCGGTGCTGCAATCGTTGCTGTTCGAAGCCGCTGCTGCCGCGGATACATCACCGCTTGAATAAGTGCGCAGCATATACCCAGCGCGCATGCACACTTACTCAGGCAGCCTCCATCTTTGGACACCTGGGTATACAAAGATGGCGGTGGCATGCGCATGCGCACTTACGCTGGCGCCATCTTTGGACACCACAGGAGGGAGAGAGAACAGGGGAGAGCGACAAAGCACACATGGGATGCGAGCACACATGGTGGCAGAGAGAACACACAGGAGGAGGTGTAAGCTTACAGGAGGGAGACAGCTCAAAGGACAAAGCACAGAGTGGAAAAGACATCATAGGGGGAGAGACAGCACACATGGGGAGAGAGCATATGAGGGGAGAAGATGGCACAAAGGGGGAAAAAAGAGAGTGGACAGGGAGCAGAGACAACCGCTGCGCCCAGCGCAACAGAGCCCTCCTTTTCAGAATGTTACATGGTAAAATGAATGGTGAAACTACATCTCATCCCCAATTTAATAAAAAAAAAAAAAAAAAAAAAAAAAGTCCCTTGCACGGTTTATGGTTCTTGGAAGGGAAAAAAGTGAAAAAAATGTCTGCGTCTCCAAGGTGTTACCTTGTTGGCCTTGTATAAAGGCCACAGATCGGAGTTGGTACATGGGAGGCCTGAAGGCCGATGTTCGACCCCCTGGTTGCCATGCCAACATTTTGGCATACAATTATGGGGCCTTTAGGCCTGCTATATTCGGAAGCTGCTTTAGTTCTTAACGAGACACTGTCACCAGGTTTTTGCCATCTCATCTGATAATGTAGAGACAGAGACACTGATTCTAGGGATATGTCACTTACTGGGCTGCTCAGTGTAGTTTTCATAACATCACTGTTTAATCAGTTGGAGATAAACATTATAGGACTAATCAAATAGTCCAGCACATTCATTTACTGCTAAATATGAAGCAGGGAAAATAGTAATTCTATTAAAATGACAGCAAGCAGCTCAGTAAGTGACACATCGCTGGAATCATGGTCTCTATTTCTACATTATGCTTCTGTCATATGGGTTGACAAAAACCTGGTGACAGATTTCCTTTAATGGAGGGAATTCAGCACTAAATCAGATGTGATACAATATGTCTTCTTCCCTCAGGACCAGTTACAGTCATGGATTCGAGGAAACACCAGTAAATGTGCTCGCTCCATATTCATATTTGATGAAATGGACAAGCTACACCCGGGCCTGATCGACGCCATTAAGCCTTTCCTGGACTACTACGAGCACATCGACGGTGTCTCCTACCGCAAAGCCATCTTTATTTTCCTCAGGTACCCCCCTTTCCAAATCACCATAGAAACCGCTAAAACGTTCTGACCCAAATATAAGTAAAGTAGGCCCCGTTGCTCATAGCAACCAATCAGAGCTCAGCTTTCATTTTCTAAACAGGTTTGAAACAATGAAAGCTGTGCTGTGATTGGTTGCTATGGGCAACGAGGCCTAGTCTTCACATGTGAAGCCTGTTTGTAGTGAAAAAGCTGATTGTAATGAACGCCATTATTTATGTATAAGGTTTTAGCTACCGCTAAGCCATCTTCCTCAGGTACTCCCCTCCCCCCTTTCACATTTTACAAATAACCATAGAAACCACTAAAATTTTCTAACCCAAAGAACAAGTAAAGCAGGCCCTATTGCTCATAGTAACCAATCAGAGCTCAGCTTTTATCTCCTAGACAGGGTTGACAAAATGAAAGCTGTGCTGTGATTGGTTGCTATGGGCAACGAGGCCTAGTCTTCACGTGTGAAGCCTGTTTGTAGTGAAAAAGCTCATTGTAATGAACGTCTTTATTTATGTATGATAATGGTTATGGCTGTTTGTAACTTAAGACTTTGGGCTCGTCTAGACCTTAGTATTTGCCATTTTCTGGTCATCATAATGGGAGACCCAGACAATGGGGTTTAGGGCACTGCCCTCCGGAGGTCACACTAGGTACTACAAGTTTGTAGACACCGCCCCCTCCGCTTATAAACCCCTACCGCAGGGAACATCCTCAGTTTTAAACTTAGTGTGCTCGGAGGATCACGCTTTGCTTGCACTTCACTGCATTCTCACAGCTTACGTGATGGCGTATGAAGACAAGGTAATATGGTCCCGGTCGGGACCTTCGGCAGTCTCCCCGCTCACCCTTGTGGAACACGCAGGTGGAGGTACCGGAGGGCCTAGGGCCTGGACACTTCGTGTCCCCCCGGTACGCTGTCGCGCTCCTTTCCATCCCTCCCTGGGGGCTCTGGAAAGTGGGAGATAGGAGCCTCGCACAGCTCCGCTCCGTCCGAGGCCTCCCTAAATGGTGCTTACAGACCGGACTGGAGCCAGCCCAGTCCGAGGCCTCCCTAAATGGTGCTTACAGACCGGACTGGTGCTGAACAACCGTCCGAGGCCTCCCTAAATGGTGCTTACAGACCGGACTGGCACTGAGATACCCTGTGTGTCTCCGGTGTGCCTGGGGGAAGTGTCTGACACTTTATGTGTTCTGATACTCAGACCGCGCGCTACCCTCGGGTCCGCGGTTCTGGTGGTGTACCCTGTGCTGGGGTCACCCTGGCTGACCGCCCTGTGTGTCACAGGGGCTGAGGCTGTAGGCTGCAGGTGTTTTGTGTTTTGCATGCAGTCTAAGTATTGTATTGGCACAATACTTCCCGCGCTGCGGGCTCCGGCACCTACATTACTGAGGCTGCCTGAGAGGATGGGAAGCAGCCCTTGGGGTGATGTCATCGATGGGCGTGTGTGTGTGCTTCCCGCGTGTTTTCGGCGCCGCCCACAGCTTGTCTGCCGGCGGCCATCTTTTCCCCTCACTTCCCGGCTGGGATCTGACTGCAGCACAAGTCTGCGCTCCAGGGGAGACCGGAAACTCTCGCGGAGGCCACACACACACCGCTTCCTCCCACCGCTTTACAGCGGTCGGTAAGCCACCGGGATTCCCGGTTTTGTCTGTACAGATTGGCTTATTTTCCCCTGCTGTGGGTATGTCCTCAGCTAGGAAACGTGCTGCTAAGGCGGCCAGTACCACCACTGCCTGTGCTACATGCAACGGGACACTGGTTGAGGGGTCCTGCAATAACTGCGGACGCCCAGAGGCCCGGACTGATACTGCTGAGTCAGCAGCTCCGGTGCTGTACCCTGAGGTCCAGGTGATCCCAGGGCCATGGGAAACACAGAATAGGATCAATGAATCTCTGTTGTCCCAGTTGTCCTCCATGTCGCAATCCCTGGAGGCACTTAATAGGAGACTGGAAAGCCCAGCTACTCCTTCCAGTTACCCCCGGGTGTCTCCTTCTTCTGCTGTGAGACCCCTTAAGCGGACTCGTCGTGAGGATTCACCCGAGCTCCAGGCTCTCTCTGAGGAGGAGCGTCACTCTGATGGTGATGAGGATGATGGGGGTTAATACTCGGGTCTGTGTCAGAACCTCCAGACGGGGTGGAGGATCTGGTGTCCTCCATCAACGAGACTTTACGTCTCGTGACACCCCTGAGGAGGTGACCGTACACCCGAAGGAGGTCTATCAATGGCTACGGCCGGAGGCTAGACCAAGTGGCTCCTTTATGGACCACACTAACTTTGGAAGGGTGGTTAGAGCACCCAGGTTACATCCTGGGCGGCGTTATGTCCGCAAATCTAAGGACAAACGCTTCCCCTTTCCCCAGGAGGTGCTTCAGGAGTGGTCGCAGTCCCCGAAGGTGGACGCTTCCATGACCAGGATTGCTGCACGCTCCCTTTTCTCGGCCTCTGATAGCTCCTCGTTGAAGGATGCGACTGATAGACAGGTCGAGCAACTCGCCAAGTCTTCTTATGAGGCTGTGGGGTCTTCATTTGCCCCTAATTTTGCCACGGTCTGGACCCTGCAGGCGATTACCTCCTGTTTGGATTGTATCACTGAACTGGCAGGGTCCAGTTCTGAGGTCCTGGCGCTCACCGATAGGGCAAGGGCCTATGCGGACTACGCCAGGACGGCAACATTGGAAACTGCCACCCGCTCTGCTGTGGCTTCGGCCAATGCTATAGCGATCCGCAGGTTGTTGTGGCTGCGTCTTTGGGACTCAGATGCCACCTCTAAGAAGATTTTGGAAAATCTTCCGTTCTCTGGTGACAGGCTTTTTGGCACCGAGCTGGACAAGCTGATAAAGGATTCTGCTGAGTCTAAGATCCTGCAGAATAAGCCTAAGCCACGGTATACCGTTAAAAGGGACCCCAAACAGTGGTCCTTTCGCTCCAGCTCGCAGTCATCAGCAGCGTCTGCTCGCGCGGACCGAGGGGGCAAGCCCTCTACTCAGTGGCGCCCCAAGGGTCGCCAAAAGAAGCCGGCAGGGGCAGCAGCTGCCACCCCCAAACCCGCTTCCGCATGACTCGCTCTCTCGTCCTGCCTCCCCACAGGTGGGGGGTCGCCTGTCCCTTTTTCAGGACAGATGGCTACTCCACGTCCAGTGGGTCCGAGACGTAGTCTCGCGAGGTTACAGGATAGAGCTGACGTCGCAGCCGGCACACCGATTCCATCGGTCTGTTCCATCCCCAGAAAAGGCTCAGGCTTTTCACCTGGTGTTGGAGGGACTCCGCAGAGACGGAGTAGTGGTCCCAGTGCCTTCTGGGGAGAGGTTCCGGGGTTTTTACTCCAACCTCTTTATCGTCCCAAAGAAGGATGGCTCTTTCCGCCCGGTTCTGGACCTCAAGTTGTTCAACCGTCACGTGTTGGTTCGGAAGTTCCGTATGGAATCCCTGCGCTCCGTGATCGCGGCTGTGTCACAGGGAGACTTCCTAGCGTCCATAGATATCCGAGACGCTTACCTTCACGTGCCCATTGCACCGGCTCATCAGCGCTGGTTACGATTCGCAGTGGGGGACGAACACTTCCAGTTCGTGGCGCTGCCCTTCGGGTTGGCCTCGGCACCGCGGGTGTTCACGAAGGTGATGGCCTCTATGATGGCTCTCCTACATGTACAGGGACATGCCGTCATACCCTATTTAGACGACCTGCTGGTCAGGGCGCCATCGGAACACCTTTGTCAGAAGAGCCTGGATGTGACCATGCGGTCTCTGGAACAGTTTGGATGGCTCCTCAATATTCAGAAGTCAACCCTGGTTCCGACCCAGTCACTGACTTACCTGGGCATGGATTTTCACACGGACTCAGCTCTGGTGTCTCTACCGCGAGCCAAACAGCTGGCCATACAATCGGGGGTGCGCGATCTCCTCCTGTCACCACATTCATCCCTGCGGGTATTGATGAAGTTGGTGGGACGCATGGTGGCTGCAATAGAGGCGGTGCCTTTTGCACAGTTTCGCCTCCGTCCTCTCCAGTTGGAGATTCTCCGCAGATGGGACAAGAGGACGTCCTCTCTGGATCAGTTGGTGGTCCTTTCCCAACCAACCAGGGATTCCCTGCAGTGGTGGCTCCAGCCATGTCACCTGTCACGGGGCCGGTCCTTCCTCAAACCGTCATGGTTAGTGGTGACCACCGACACCAGTCTGAAGGGCTGGGGGGCGGTGTTCTTACACCACAGGGCTCAGGGCCTCTGGACACAGTCGGAGTCGGTGTTGCAGATCAACGTGCTGGAGATCAAGGCGGTCTATCTGGCGCTCCTGGCTTTTCAGACGTTCCTCTCAGGACAGCCCATTCGGGTTCAGTCCGACAATGCGACGGCCGTCGCCTATATAAACCATCAGGGAGGAACCAGGAGTGCGCAGGCCCCAGCCGAAGTCCACCGCATTCTATCCTGGGTGGAGGACAACAACTGCCTGATCTCCGCAGTTCACATCCCAGGGGTCGAAAACTGGGAGGCCGACTATCTTAGCCGGCAGGGGATGGACGCCGGAGAGTGGTCTCTTCATCCGGACGTCTTCCGGGACATCTGCGGCAGATGGGGCATCCCGGACGTGGATCTGATGGCCTCGCGGCTGAATCATCAGGTGCCGCAATACATGGCGAGATCATGGGATCCTCAGTCTCTGGGGGCAGACGCCCTGATCCTGAGTTGGTCCAGCTTCCATCTACCATATGTGTTCCCTCCTCTAGCTCTGATTCCCAGGGTTCTGTGGAAAATCAGGACGGAGTGCAGGGTAGCCATTCTAGTGGCTCCAGATTGGCCCAGGAGGTCCTGGTATCCGGACCTGTGGCAACTGTCAGGCGGACACCGGTGGGCTCTTCCAGAACGCGCAGATCTTCTCGCGCAAGGCCCATTCTTCCACCTCAATTCCAGGGCCCTCAGATTGACTGCATGGCTCTTGAGGCCTGGCTGCTGACATCCAGAGGCTTCTCTCCTACAGTGGTTGCCACTATGAATCGGGCTAGGAAGCCGGTTTCGCGGAAGATATACCACAGGACGTGGAAAATCTTTTTCACCTGGTGTGCCTCTGGTGGACGGTCACCGTGGCCCTTGTCCATCCCGACGTTGTTGGCTTTCCTGCAGTCGGGTTTGGAATTGGGCTTATCCCTCAGCTCCCTGAAGGGTCAGGTTTCGGCTCTCTCAGTGCTGTTTGACAGGCGCTTGGCGCTCCTCCCGAAGGTCCGTCAATTATTACAGGGGGTATCTCGGTGGGTCCCGCCCTACAGGCGACCACTGGACCCTTGGGACCTTAACATGGTCCTGGCGGCGCTGCAGAAGCCGCCGTTTGAGCCACTGAGGGAAGTCTGCCTTTCTCGTCTGTCCCAGAAAGTGGTCTTTCTGGTGGCAATTACGTCTCTGAGAAGGGTCTCAGAATTGGCTGCACTATCGTGCAAGTCGCCCTTCCTGGTGGTTCACCAAGATAAGGTGGTGTTACGCCCGCGGGCAGAATTCTTGCCAAAGGTGGTATCCACTTTTCACTTGAACCAGGAGATTGTTCTCCCATCATTTTGTCCCGCTCCTGTTCATCAGGTTGAGCGCGACCTCCACACTCTGGACCTCGTGAGGGCTGTACGCATTTATGTGTCCAGGACTGCCTCCTTCCGGAGTTCGGATTCATTGTTTATCCTTACGGCGGGTCGCTGTAAGGGGTCCGCGGCGTCAAAGTCAACCTTGGCCAGATGGATCAAGGCTCCCATTCAGGAGGCTTACCGTTCTGCGGGTCTGCCTCTCCCGGTGGGCTTGAAGGCGCACTCGACCAGAGCTGTCGGTGCTTCCTGGGCTTTGCGACATCGCGCTTCAGCTCTGCAGGTGTGTCAGGCGGCCACATGGTCCAGCCTGCACACCTTCTCTAAGCACTATATGGTGCATGCCCATGCCTCTGCGGACGCAAGTTTGGGCAGGCGGGTCCTCCAGGCGGCGGTTGCCCACCTTTGAGGGGGACCGTGTATTTCACCGTCTTTGAGGAACTCTTCCCGCCCTGGGGTTTGCTTTAGGACATCCCCGTTGTCTGGGTCTCCCATTATGATGACCAGAAAAAAGAGAATTTTGTTTACGTACCGTAAATTCTTTTTTCTTTAATCATCAATGGGAGGCCCAGCACCCACCCAGTTGTTCCGTTGCATGTTTTGCATTTGATCTGTTCCCTGTTGGGACAGTTCTTTATTCCGGGTTGTTGGACCGTCTGTGCACGGTTTTCTTTTCCCGATGTTTCGGGTGTGGTTTATTTGTCTCCTCGCAGCTTATGGACCAAACTGAGGATGTTCCCTGCGGTAGGGGTTTATAAGCGGAGGGGGCGGTGTCTACAAACTTGTAGTACCTAGTGTGGCCTCCGGAGGGCAGTGCCCTAAACCCCATTGTCTGGGTCTCCCATTGATGATTAAAGAAAAAAGAATTTACGGTACGTAAACAAAATTCTCTTTTTTGGCTGAAGTAAAGCTCAATCACAAGCCCTGTGGAGGGCCAGCAATATTACCCGATATAATGGCCGATTAGTATTTTATGGTATTGACCCACATTTGTTGTGAAATGGCAGGTCCTGGGAACCGTAGAAAACAGGACATGCTGGGAGTTGTAGTGTCACACATGTTAGAGGGCCGCAGGTTGCACATCAGTGAATTTGATGGACAAGAACAAGTCGGCTGATAAAAGTCACTGGTAGACTGTCAAACTCCTCATCGAATATAGTAAATTGTAATAAATGTTTAACTCGGATTGCAATATAACCCTCCCCATCGGGGTGTTTTCTATGTCGTTTTCCTCAGCAATGCCGGCGGTGACATCATCAATAGACTGATGCTACAATATTGGGATTCGGGAAAAGTGAGAGAAGATCTGGAGCTGAAGGATGTGGAGAACCTGCTGTCAGTCGAGCTGTTCAATAACAGAAATAGTGAGTGACTGCGTCCACGTAAAATCATAAATGGTCGTTCTTGTGTCAGTCAACTGCATAAATCATATAGTACAAATAGTACATAAAATAGTATATAAATCAAATAGACCTGTCCTCTGCATTTGACACAGTCACCCACTGCCTCCTATTACAGATCCTTTCTTCCATTGGTATCACTGACCTTGCCCTCTCCTGGATCTCCTCCTATCTTTCCAACCGCACATTTAGTGTCTTCCACTCCCACACGACCTCCTCACCCCATTCACCTCTCTGTTGTGGTCCCTCAAGGCTTTGTCCTGGGGCCCCTCCTTTTCTCGATCTATACCCTTGGTCTGAGACAACTCATAAAGTGCCATGGCTTCCAGTATCACCTGTACTCTGATGATACTCAGATCTACCTCTCTGGCCCAGACGGGCCACTTAATATGGTGGTTATGGTGGTCTCCGCAAGGATTCCACCCCAGGGCTAGGTCCTTCCCTGGAGGTGGTTATGGTGGTCTCCGCAAGGATTCCACCCCAGGGCTAGGTCCTTCCTTGGAGGGATATCTGGCTAGTCCCATGTTTGAGACTCTAATGGCCCTGTCACACGTGTGGGCTGCGATGTCGGAAGCAATGCGCGGGTGCACGCTCGCTTCCGACATCGCAGCCTTGGTGTCACATGGCAGGATGTTGCCGGTGACGCTGCAGCGATGCGGGCGGAGCCATCGCTCGCTGGGCTGGGATCAACCCAGCTAGCGATCCTCAGCAATGCTGCGGTATATGCTGGATCGCTGCCAAGATCGCTACTGCAGTGTCAGACGTCGCGATCCAGCCTAATCGCTGGTCGCAGGTTTACAGGTTTATGAACATGTTCATAAACCTGTCAACCTGCGACCAGCGATAAATCGCAGTCGCGTCGCGCTGTCACACAGCACGACGCACTTGTAATATTGCTAGCGACATCGCTGATGCGTGACTTTCCGGCGATGTCACTAGTGACATTGACACGTGTGACACGGCCATTAATCGAGGTTCAATGGACTCCATTCGCATATTCAATTTTCCAGGGGGCAATGCATCATGAATCTAACTGTGTTTGAGCGCTTTAGCCGGCTGCCCGCAGTGTTTTCCTTGACTAGTCTCCCTGAGATCAGTGAGAGCTTTGTGATGTCAGATTACAGTAAAGGTACCATCACACACAGAAATATATTGCTTGCAACTCACTGGTTGCAGTGAAATCATGGACACATTGCTCCATTTTGTGGCCATGTACAAATGTAACAATGTTTCCATGATTTCACTGCAACCAGTAAGTTGCAAGCAATATATCTTTGTAAGGAGCAGAGTGGTGAAGAATGAGATAACAGGCTGAGAGAGACATTGTACTACACTTTCAAGTTAGTGTTTTATTTCATCACAGTGTTGAATTCGCATCTACGCTGCTATTTTCTGCAGAATAGTTTTCTTCATGCTGCCACTGTTTTCTCTGAGCATTTGCAACATGGAGACAGAGCAGGATTCCCTCATTGTCTGTGTGCTGTGTATAGGAGACATCATAGCAGCTAGTCTCTACCCACTTGCTCAGAAACGACTAAATATCAGAAAAACAATCAGCCTGCAGAGGGGATAAATGGTGAAAAATGCAGGATACAAGTCATATAATGACCAGAAGATGTTATTTATCATGTACACACATAGGACAGCTTATTCTGAAAAGTCATCTAAAGGATGCCAGTTAGAGCAGCCAGAATGTTTAATGTACTATCGCCAGTTAGAGCGGTCAGGCTGTAGAGTGCCCTGCCGCCAGTTAGAGCGGTCAGGATGTGGAGTGCCCTGCCGCCTGTTAGAGCGGTCAGGATGTGGAGTGCTCTACCTCCAGTTAGAGCGGTCAGGATGTGGAGTGCCCTGCCGCCAGTTAGAGCGGTCAGGATGTGGAGTGCCCTGCCGCCAGTTAGAGCGGTCAGGGTGTGGAGAGCCCTGCCGCCAGTTAGAGCGGTCAGGATGTGGAGAGCCCTGCCGCCAGTTAGAGCGGTCAGGATGTGGAGTGCCCTGCCGCCAGTTAGAGCGGTCAGGATGTGGAGTGCCCTGCCGCCAGTTAGAGCGGTCAGGATGTGGAGTGCCCTGCCGCCAGTTAGAGCGGTCAGGATGTGGAGTGCCCTGCCGCCAGTTAGAGCGGTCAGGATGTGGAGTGCCCTGCCGCCAGTTAGAGCGGTCAGGATGTGGAGTGCCCTGCCGCCAGTTAGAGCGGTCAGGATGTGGAGTGCCCTGCCGCCAGTTAGAGCGGTCAGGATGTGGAGTGCCCTGCCGCCAGTTAGAGCGGTCAGGATGTGGAGTGCCCTGCCGCCAGTTAGAGCGGTCAAGATGTGGAGTGCCCTGCCGCCAGTTAGAGCGGTCAGGATGTGGAGTGCCCTGCCGCCAGTTAGAGCGGTCAGGATGTGGAGTGCCCTGCCGCCAGTTAGAGCGGTCAGGATGTGGAGTGCCCTGCCGCCAGTTAGAGCGGTCAGGATGTGGAGTGCCCTGCCGCCAGTTAGAGCGGTCAGGATGTGGAGTGCCCTGCCGCCAGTTAGAGCGGTCAGGATGTGGAGTGCCCTGCCGCCAGTTAGAGCGGTCAGGATGTGGAGTGCCCTGCCGCCAGTTAGAGCGGGTGGGTCCCAGGTGATGTGGAGTGCCCTGCCGCCAGTTAGAGCGGTCAGGATGTGGAGTGCCCTACCTCCAGTTAGAGCGGTCAGGATGTGGAGTGCTCTACCTCCAGTTAGAGCGGTCAGGATGTGGAGTGCCCTACCTCCAGTTAGAGCGGTCAGGATGTGGAGTGCCCTACCTCCAGTTAGAGCGGTCAGGATGTGGAGTGCCCTACCTCCAGTTAGAGCGGTCAGGATGTGGAGTGCCCTACCGCCAGTTAGAGCAGTCACTGTGGAATGCCCTACCACCAGCTTTTAGAAAAGGGCTGAATGATTTCCTCAGTACATAACATTGTCGATTATAGATAATTTAGGCAGCAATGTATAATTGGTGGAAGGTTAAACGTGATCATTTTTCCGCCTATGTATTTATGTATCAGCGGGACTAATACTGCACTTTTCTATTTCTTGTCCAGGTGGCTTCTGGCATTGTAGCCTCATCGAGAAGAACCTGATTGATTACTTTGTCCCGTTTCTACCTCTGGAGTTCCTTCATGTGAAGAAATGTGTCTTGGCGGAGCTCAGACTGAGGGGCCTTCCGGAGGATGAAACGTTGGCATCTCAGGTCGCTAAGGAGATGACGTATTTGCCGAAAGACAAAAAGCTATTTTCCGACAAAGGCTGTAAAACCGTATCGACCAAGCTGAGCTTCATCCTTTAGCTGCAACATGGACTGCGCCCCAGCACTGCTCCCCCTCTGTTATATTATTAATGGCAGGAATTGAGCACGTTGAGGTTCACATTGAATGACTTTTGTTTCTACAGATCTCAGGAAACTTTCCGTGGGCATCATTGACTACGATTTGTTTGTCTATTGTGAGCGATCAGTGAGTCAATGAAGGTTCCGTCTATGCCAGTTTGGACTGGCAGCACCCAGTACCTGGTGAATGCACTTACCTACAGCGCCAATGGAGCACAAGAAATGACGTCCCTCCCTTTGCCCAGCTCATGTGTAGGACATTCAAAGGCCACCCTACTAGTACTTAAAGGGGTGATCCCATCAGACATTTATGGCATACCCATTGCTACCATGGGCGCACTTTATGGCGGCTGTGAATGGAGAGGTGACCGTGCATATGACACAAGCTCAACATTTTGGGGGGACTCCCATAGAAGTAAAATTAAAGCATTTCTGTGCAGTCACTTCTCCCTTCACAGCAGCACCAGTCGACATTAATAAGTCAAATCTCCCCCCATACTGGAGAGAGAAGGTGTCCATATTGATGTAACTTTTATGGCCTAAATGACTTCAGCTCCACATTGGATGAGCGGGCACAACTGGCACTGTGATCTGGGTTGGCATTAATGACCACTGAGGTATATTCACTACTACAGTTGATTGGATAGGCTGGTTTGCGCTGATCTGGTCTACGACTGAACTTGTGCCATGCCGGGCTTTAGCGGGTAGTGCGCCTTTATTGTTTACCTAATGGTTTTCAGCACTTTTTATCATGTAGGTCCCCCCCAGTAATGAGGGGGTATTCTTACGGAAGCATTACATGACAGGTTAGGTGCAATAAAGCGGCCCTCTCTATAATAGAGCAGAGTCCTAATGGTGCACCCCCCTCCATAGGACATAGAGGACAAGCACTCCTTGTGGCCTGATCATGTCCGGTCCTGTGCAGATCGGGGGGGTTATCACCTGATGTTGGGTGTCACTACATGTAGATCATGCTCTACCAAAATGATGTGATCAGTAATTTAAAATTATATATAAAATGTCAATATTAGCATAATGAGGGATTTTTTGTGAATTACGGGACTCTGCACTTTTCCACTGAAAAGGAAGAGAATGTTCGGAAAAATAAGGTATATTTTCTGTAGGATGAACCTGTTCTGGGGACTTTATGGGGTTTTTTTTGCACATTTTTTCCATCAATTTCTCCATGTATAGTGTGTGTTTGTATATACAGTATATACACATATTATATATAATATACTGCATTGCAGAATATAAAACGCACCCAAATTTAGATGAAGGAAATAGGAAAAAATATATGTTTACATCTATCCCTCTCTCTCATTCTATAATAGTTTTATAATCCTGGAGTGCTTTTTATCTCATCAGGGGTTACAGGAGGCAGGGTCGCCACAGATCAAGTCGGCGGCAATGTTTTGGGCCCGAGGATGAGAGGAAGGGGTATCACGATGACAAGATGTGGGCGCCATTGATGTCCGGTTAGTGTACTTGGTGGGCAGAAGGAAAATTGATGCCCATGCACAGATTGAGATCTCAGAGAGCCAAGATCTCAATATGCGCGTGCGCCGCCTCTGAAGTCCATTGTGTTAGAAGCGGCGCATGCGCAATTGAGGTCTTGGTTATCTGAGATCTCTGTGCATGGGCAGCAATTTTCCTTATGCCCACCAAGTACACTAACCGGACATCAATGGCGCCCGCATCTTGTCAACGCAACACCCCATCCTCGGGCTCGCAGCATTGCTTCACACATGCCACCGATGCCATCCTTATTAGCGGTGACCCTGGTTCACTGCGCCCCATGATAAGATACATATCGAGAGTGTAAGACCACTCCTCGTCCCACCATATTGCCCCTAAATCCCCAATTTGGGGGGGGGGTATCATAATCCAAAAAATACGTTATACAGCAGGAAGCCGCACACAGCCACTGGTATACAACGGGAGAGCAGGAGGCCACATACAGTCCCCGGTATACAGCAGGAGGCCACACATGTCCCCCGGTATACAACAGGAGAGCAGGAGGCCGCACAGGGCCCCCGGTATACAGCAGGAGGCCACACATGGCCCCCGGGAAACAACAGGAGAGCAGGAGGCCACACAGGGCCCCCGGTATACAGCAGGAGGCCACACATGGCCCCCGCGAAACAACAGGAGAGCAGGAGGCCGTACAGGGCCCCCGGTATATAGCAGGAGGCCACACATGTCCCCCGGTATACAACAGGAGAGCAGGAGGCCCCACACGGCCCCCGGTATACAGCAGGAGGCCACACACGGCCCCCGGGATACAACAGGAGAGCAGGAGGCCGCACACGGCCCCTTTTATACAGCAGGAGGCTGCACATGGCCCCCAGCAAGGAGGCCTATTTTACTATGCTCGGGCAACACTATATAATAAATATATACATATATATAGACACACATCCAGACTTTGCCTATAGTAGTTGATGCAAATAATGTAAATTATATGTAATGTTCTTAGTAATGCTAGACCAGGTTTTTAAATATTTTTTATTGCTGTGGACAACCGTATCTGTAAGTGATGAATTTATATTTCCTATATAGCAGATGTGTAAATTGGTGTGTTATGAATAGATAATGATAAGTGCCAATCCGGGTCACCAAACCAGTGATTATTTTCCATCTCTTTTGTATTAAAAATCTAAATTTAGACTGAATTAAATTAAAATATTTTTATTTTTTTAAATCACTTTCTTCTGCTTTTCCTTATTTTGTACGGCTGTGGTTTGTCTGCAGGTGTTCGCTTTCTTACGTGCTTCCATCAAATGCTTCCATCCTTGTCAGTGATTACTGAGAGCGTCTCTTACTCTGGAGGACTCGGGGTTATATTATTACATAATCTGCCCATTCAGTTCAGTAGGGAATGTGTAATTCTTGTGTTTAACCTGCGGGAGTGCTGCAGTAGAATCGAGCACTTGCTGTCAGGTGTCATTGAAGATCACAGGTGATTGCGGGAGTCTCTGTGGTGTATGGGCAGTGATCAGCTTACCATCGAGTGACCCTTCTGACAAAAAGGAATAAAGGAATTGTCCATGGCGGGTAATGTTTAATTATGGGGACAACCAGTGACTACTACATTACTGCTGTGACCAGTACACGCTGAGGATGAGAAAGTCACAGCCATGTGTTGATCTGCTGTGATAGGCAGGGCTGTGCAGTCACTAAGACAAATATCCAACTCCACAGCCCTGGTGACATACTGTGTGTGCCAAAGCCTTGGGGGCATCATACCGTGTGTGTGCCGAGGGATTGAGGGTGTTCTACCACAGTGTGGGTGTGCACTGAGGGATTGAGGGTGTTCTACCGTGTGTGTGTGCACTGAGGGATTGAGGGTGTTCTACCGTGTGTGTGCACTGAGGGATTGAGGCTGTTCTGCCGTGTGTGTGCACTGAGGGATTGAGGGCGTTCTACCGTGTGTGTGTGTGTGTGTGTGTGTGTGTGTGTGTGTGTGTGTGCACTGAGGGATTGAGGGTGTTCTACCGTGTGTGTCTGCCGAGGGATTGAGGGCGTTCTACCATGTGTGTGTGCACTGAGGGATTGAGGGTGTTCTACCGTGTGTGTGTGCACTGAGGGATTGAGGGGTGTTATACTGTGTGTGTGTGCACTGAGGGATTGAGGGCGTTCTACCGTGTGTGTGTGTGTGCACTGAGGGATTGAGGGTGTTCTGCCGTGTGTGTGTGCACTGAGGGATTGAGGGCGTTCTACCGTGTGTGTGTGCACTGAGGGATTGAGGGTGCTCTACCGTGTCTGTGTGCACTGAGGGTTTGAGGGTGTTCTACCGTGTGTGTGCACTGAGGGATTGAGGGTGTTCTACCGTGTGTGTGTGCACTGAGGGATTGAGGGTGTTATACCGTGTGTGTGCACTGAGGGATTGAGGGTGTTCTACCTTGTGTGTCTGCCGAGGGATTGAGGGTGTTCTACCGTGTGTGTGTGCACTGAGGGATTGAGGGTGTTCTACCGTGTGTGTGTGTGTGCACTGAGGGATTGAGGGTGTTCTGCCGTGTGTGTGTGCAATTGTCCATGGCGGAGGGTGTTCTGCCGTGTGTGTGTGCACTGAGGGATTGAGGGCGTTCTACCGTGTGTGTGTGCACTGAGGGATTGAGGGCGTTCTACCGTGTGTGTGTGTGTGCACTGAGGGATTGAGGGTGCTCTACCGTGTGTGTGTGCTTACCATCGAGTGACCCTTCTGACAAAAAGGAATAAAGGAATTGTCCATGGCGGAGGGTGTTCTGCCGTGTGTGTGTGCACTGAGGATTGAGGGCGTTCTACCGTGTGTGTGTGTGTGCACTGAGGGATTGAGGGTGCTCTACCGTGTGTGTGTGCACTGAGGGATTGAGGGTGTTCTACCGTGTGTGTGTGTGTGCACTGAGGGATTGAGGGTGTTCTGCCGTGTGTGTGTGCACTGAGGGATTGAGGGCGTTCTACCGTGTGTGTGTGTGTGCACTGAGGGATTGAGGGTGCTCTAACCGTGTGTGTGTGCTTACCATCGAGTGACCCTTCTGACAAAAAGGAATAAAGGAATTGTCCATGGCGGGTAATGTTTAATTATGGGGACAACCAGTGACTACTACATTACTGCTGTGACCAGTACACGCTGAGGATGAGAAAGTCACAGCCATGTGTTGATCTGCTGTGATAGGCAGGGCTGTGCAGTCACTAAGACAAATATCCAACTCCACAGCCCTGGTGACATACTGTGTGTGCCAAAGCCTTGGGGGCATCATACCGTGTGTGTGCCGAGGGATTGAGGGTGTTCTACCACAGTGTGGGTGTGCACTGAGGGATTGAGGGTGTTCTACCGTGTGTGTGTGCACTGAGGGATTGAGGGTGTTCTACCGTGTGTGTGTGTGCACTGAGGGATTAAGGGCGTTCTACCGTGTGTGTGTGTGCACTGAGGGATTGAGGGTGTTCTACCATGTGTGTGTGCACTGAGGGATTGAGGGTGTTCTACCGTGTGTGTGCACTGAGGGATTGAGGGTGTTCTACCGTGTGTGTCTGCCGAGGGATTGAGGGTGTTCTACCATGTGTGTGTGCACTGAGGGATTGAGGGTGTTCTACCGTGTGTGTGTGTGCACTGAGGGATTGAGGGCGTTCTACCTTGTGTGTCTGCCAAGGGATTGAGGGTGTTCTACCGTGTGTGCACTGAGGGATTGAGGGTGTTATACCGTGTGTGTGTGTGTGTGTGTGCACTGAGGGATTGAGGGTGTTCTACCATGTGTGTGCACTGAGGGATTGAGGGTGTTATACCGTGTGTGTGTGTGTGTGTGTGTGTGCACTGAGGGATTGAGGGTGTTCTACCGTGTGTGTGTGTGCACTGAGGGATTGAGGGTGTTATACTGTGTGTGTGTGCACTGAGGGATTGAGGGTGTTCTACCTTGTGTGTCTGCCGAGGGATTGAGGGTGTTCTACCGTGTGTGTGTGTGTGTGTGCACTGAGGGATTGAGGGTGTTCTACTGTGTGTGTGTGTGCACTGAGGGATTGAGGGTGTTATACCGTGTGTGTGTGTGTGTGTGTGCACTGAGGGATTGAGGGTGTTCTACCGTGTGTGTGTGCACTGAGGGATTGAGGGTGTTTCTACCGTGTGTGTGTGCACTGAGGGATTGAGGGTGTTGTACCGTGTGTGTGCACTGAGGGATTGAGGGTTTCTACCGTGTGTGTCTGCCGAGGGATTGAGGGTGTTCTACCATGTGTGTGTGCACTGAGGGATTGAGGGTGTTCTACCGTGTGTGTGTGTGTGCACTGAGGGATTGAGGGCGTTCTACCTTGTGTGTCTGCCGAGGGATTGAGGGTGTTCTACCGTGTGTGTGTGCACTGAGGGATTGAGGGTGTTCTGCCGTGTGTGTGTGTGCACTGAGGGATTGAGGGTGTTCTGCCGTGTGTGTGTGCACTGAGGGATTGAGGGCGTTCTACCGTGTGTGTGTGCACTGAGGGATTGAGGGTGTTATACCGTGTGTGTGCACTGAGGGATTGAGGGTGTTATACCGTGTGTGTGTGCACTGAGGGATTGAGGCTGTTCTGCCGTGTGTGTGCACTGAGGGATTGAGGGCGTTCTACCGTGTGTGTGTGTGTGTGTGTGTGTGTGTGTGTGTGTGTGCACTGAGGGATTGAGGGTGTTCTACCGTGTGTGTCTGCCGAGGGATTGAGGGCGTTCTACCATGTGTGTGTGCACTGAGGGATTGAGGGTGTTCTACCGTGTGTGTGTGCACTGAGGGATTGAGGGTGTTATACTGTGTGTGTGTGCACTGAGGGATTGAGGGCGTTCTACCGTGTGTGTGTGTGTGCACTGAGGGATTGAGGGTGTTCTGCCGTGTGTGTGTGCACTGAGGGATTGAGGGCGTTCTACCGTGTGTGTGTGCACTGAGGGATTGAGGGTGCTCTACCGTGTCTGTGTGCACTGAGGGTTTGAGGGTGTTCTACCGTGTGTGTGCACTGAGGGATTGAGGGTGTTCTACCGTGTGTGTGTGCACTGAGGGATTGAGGGTGTTATACCGTGTGTGTGCACTGAGGGATTGAGGTGTTCTACCTTGTGTGTCTGCCGAGGGATTGAGGGTGTTCTACCGTGTGTGTGTGCACTGAGGGATTGAGGGTGTTCTACCGTGTGTGTGTGTGTGCACTGAGGGATTGAGGGTGTTCTGCCGTGTGTGTGTGCACTGAGGGATTGAGGGCGTTCTACCGTGTGTGTGTGTGTGCACTGAGGGATTGAGGGTGCTCTACCGTGTGTGTGTGCACTGAGGGTTTGAGGGTGTTCTACCGTGTGTGTGCACTGAGGGATTGAGGGTGTTCTACCGTGTGTGTGTGCACTGAGGGATTGAGGGTGTTATACCGTGTGTGTGCACTGAGGGATTGAGGGTGTTATACCGTGTGTGTGCACTGAGGGATTGAGGGTGTTATACCGTGTGTGTGCACTGAGGGATTGAGGGTGTTTCTGCCGTGTGTGTGCACTGAGGGATTGAGGGCGTTCTACCGTGTGTGTGTGTGTGTGTGTGCACTGAGGGATTGAGGGTGTTCTACCGTGTGTGTCTGCCGAGGGATTGAGGGCGTTCTACCATGTGTGTGTGCACTGAGGGATTGAGGGCGTTCTACCGTGTGTGTGTGCACTGAGGGATTGAGGGCGTTATGCCGTGTGTGTGTGCGCGTGCCGAGGGCTTAGAGGCATCATACCGTGTGTGCTGAGGGATTGGGGGGAAAACACTGTGTGTGTGTGTGCGTGTGCGCGCGCGCTGAGGGTTGGGGGGAAACACAGTGTGTGTGTGTGTGTGTGTGTGTGTGTGTGCCGAGGTCTTGGGGGCGTCCCACCGTGTGTGCGCCGAGGGATTGGGGACGTTATACTGTGTGCGTATGTGTGCCAGGGGCTTGGGGGCATCATATCGTGTGTGTGCAAGCCGAGGGTTTGGGGATGTCATACCATGTGTGTGCTCCAACTCCTCCAGAGTCCAGAGGTGGCGGACACCGCCTCCATCCAACACTCTGCATTGTGCTTGGTGATGTACAGCTTGCACAGAACACATCTCCTACAGAGTCCAGTGCAGGCGGCTCCATCTGACACTCGACATTATACTTGGCGATGTACAGCTGTACAGAACATATCTCCTCCAGAGTCCAGTGCTGGTGCCTTTCCACCGCTCCATCTGACGCTTGGCATTGTGCTTGGTGATGTACGGCTGCAGCTGCTCAGCATTGTGCTTGGCGATGTACGGCTGCAGCTGCTCGGCATTGTGCCTGGTGATGTACGGCTGCAGCTGCTCGGCATTGTGCTTGGTGATGTGCAGTTACAGCTGCTCGGCATTGTGCTTGGTGATGTACGGCTGCAGCTGCTCAGCATTGTGCTTGGTGATGTGCAGCTGCTCGGCATTGTGCTTGGTGATGTACAGCTGCAGCTGCTCGGCATTGTGCTTGGTAATGTGCAGTTACAGCTGCTCGGTATTGTGCTTGGTGATGTACGGCTGCTGCTGCTCGGCATTGTGCTTGGTGATGTACGGCTGCAGCTGCTCGGCATTGTGCTTGGTGATGTACAGCTGCAGCTGCTCGGCATTGTGCATGGTGATGTACGGCTGCAGCTGCTCGGCATTGAGCTTGGTGATGTACAGCTGCAGCTGCTCGGCATTGTGCTTGGTGATGTGCGGCTGCAGCTGCTCGGCATTGAGCTTGGTGATGTACAGCTGCAGCTGCTCGGCATTGTGCATGGTGATGTACGGCTGCAGCTGCTTAGCATTGTGCTTGGTGATGTACAGCTGCAGCTGCTCGGCATTGTGCTTGGTGATGTACGGCTGCAGCTGCTTGGCATTGTGCTTGGTGATGTACAGCTGCAGCTGCTCGGCATTGTGCTTGGTGATGTACGGCTGCAGCTGCTCGGCATTGTGCTTGGTGATGTACGGCTGCAGCTGCTCGGCATTGTGCTTGGTGATGTACGGCTGCAGCTGCTTGGCATTGTGCTTGGTGATGTACGGCTGCAGCTGCTCGGCATTGTGCTTGGTGATGTACGGCTGCAGCTGCTTGGCATTGTGCTTGGTGATGTACGGCTGCAGCTGCTCGGCCATGAAGCTCCCGGTGTGCTCAGTGTTTGTGCTGATGTTACAGAGGAGGTCTGTACTCTGCAGTTATGGGGTCAGCAGAGCGGTGAGGACATTTGTGTTGAATTGCTGCGGTTTTTTCATCTTTGTCTCATTTATTTCATCTCTCGGTTTCATGTCTCACATCAGGTCTTTGAGGTGTAATTCCACTTTCCCCCAGCAGATGTCGCTCTCCCTTCTGACACAACACTACACTGTTCTCTCTGTACAGTACGCTTCCTCTCTATAGTCCAGCCTGCAGTCATCGGCATCTGCCGGCAGTCACATGACCCGGAAGTTATCCGCTGTTGTCCGCCATGTTGGTAGAGGAGCATGTTGCAGTCGGTGAGCGCCGTGTGCTGTCTCCGGTTGGGCCGGTGTGTGAGTCAGGCTGCCAGTGCGGGTCCAGCCGGGGAGCGGCGCTTTATGGTGAGTTCAGTCATGTTAGTCACAGTGTGGTCGGTGGTGTCTGCCATGTTGGTAGGGGCAGCTGAGTCCTGTCATCACTGGTGCCATGGTGTCATGGATTGTGCTGTCTCCTGTGTGACATTATCTGGTGTATGGTGTCATGGATTGTGCTGTCTCCTGTGTGACATTATCTGGTGTATGGTGTCATGGATTGTGCTGTCTCCTGTGTGACATTATCTGGTGTATGGTGTCATGGATTGTGCTGTCTCCTGTGTGACATTATCTGGTGTATGGTGTCATGGATTGTGCTGTCTCCTGTGTGACATTATCTGGTGTATGGTGTCATGGATTGTGCTGTCTCCTGTGTGACATTATCTGGTGTATGGTGTCATGGATTGTGCTGTCTCCTGTGTGACATTATCTGGTGTATGGTGTCATGGATTGTGCTGTCTCCTGTGTGACATTATCTGGTGTATGGTGTCATGGATTGTGCTGTCTCCTGTGTGTGACATTATCTGGTGTATGGTGTCATGGATTGTGCTGTCTCCTGTGTGACATTATCTGGTGTATGGTGTCATGGATTGTGCTGTCTCCTGTGTGTGACATTATCTGGTGTATGGTGTCATGGATTGTGCTGTCTCCTGTGTGTGACATTATCTGGTGTATGGTGTCATGGATTGTGCTCTCTCCTGTGTGACATTATCTGGTGTATGGTGTCATGGGTTGTGCTGTCTCCTTGTGTGACTTTATCTGGTGTATGGTGTCATGGATTGTGCTGTCTCCTGTGTGACATTATCTGGTGTATGGTGTCATGGATTGTGCTGTCTCCTGTGTGCATTATCTGGTGTATGGTGTCATGGATTGTGCTGTCTCCTGTGTGTGACAATTATCTGGTGTATGGTGTTGTCATGGATTGTGCTGTCTCCTGTGTGTGACATTATCTGGTGTATGGTGTCATGGATTGTGCTGTCTCCTGTGTGTGACATTATCTGGTGTATGGTGTCATGGATTGTGCTGTCTCCTGTGTGTGACATTATCTGGTGTATGGTGTCATGGATTGTGCTGTCTCCTGTGTGTGACATTATCTGTGTATGGTGTCATGGATTGTGCTGTCTCCTGTGGTGACATTATCTGGTGTATGGTGTCATGGATTGTGCTGTCTCCTGTGTGTGACATTATCTGGTGTATGGTGTCATGGATTGTGCTGTCTCCTGTGTGTGACATTATTGGTGTATGGTCTGGATTGTGCTGTTCTGTGTGACATTATTGGTGTATGGTGTCATGGATTGTGCTGTCTCCTGTGTGACATTATCTGGTGTATGGTGTCATGGATTGTGCTGTCTCCTGTGTGACATTATCTGGTGTATGGTGTCATGGATTGTGCTGTCTCCTGTGTGACATTATCTGGTGTATGGTGTCATGGATTGTGCTGTCTCCTGTGTGACATTATCTGGTGTATGGTGTCATGGATTTGCTGTCTCCTGTTGTGACATTATCTGGTGTATGGTGTCATGGATTGTGCTGTCTCTTGTGTGACTTATCTGGTGTATGGTGTCATGGATTGTGCTTCTCTGTGTAATTATCTGGTGTATGGTGTCATGGTTTGTGCTGTTCTATGTGTGATTTATCTGGTGTTGGTTATTTTGTGTCTCTGTTGGATTTCTGGTTTGGTGCATGATTGTGTGTTCTGTTGTGCTTTCTGTGTTGTATGGTGTATGGATTGGTTCTGTTGCTTTGGTGTTGGTGTATGGTTTGTTGTTCTCCTTGTGACTTATTGGTGTATGGTGTCATGGATTGTTGTCTCCTGTGTGTGACTTTATCTGGTGTATGGTTGTCAGGATGTGTGGTGTTTTGTGTTGTGTCATGATTGTGTGTTCTGTTGTGCTTTCTTGTGTAGATTGTTTGGTGATTTGGTGTCATTGTTGTCTCCTGTGTTGACTTTATCTGGTGTATGGTGTCATGGATTGTGTGTCTTTGTGTGACATTATCTGGTGTATGGTGTCATGGATTGTGCTGTCTTTGTGTCATTACTGGGTATGGTGTCATGGATTGTGCTGTCTCCTGGTGCTTATCTGGTGTATGTGTCTGGTTGCTTCTCTTGTGTGAATTATTGGTGTTGGTTGTATGAGTTTGTGTGTCTCCTGTGTGACATTATCTGGTGTATGGTGTCATGGATTGTGTGTCCTGTGTGAATTATCTGGTTATGGTGTCATGGATTGTGCTGTTCCTGTGTGACATTATTGGTGTTGGTGTCATGGATTGCTGTCTCCTGTGTGACATTATCTGGTGTATGGTGTCAGGATTGTGCTGTCTCCTGTGTGACATTATCTGGTGTATGTGTCATGGATTGTGCTGTCTCCTGTGTGACATTATCTGGTTATGGTGTGGTTGTCTGTGTTGGTTCCTGTGTTGACATTTCTGTGTATGTGTATGGATTTGTGCTTCGTTTGTGAATTTTGGTTTGTGTTGTCTTGGTGTTTTTGTCATATTGGTGTTGTGGACATTACTGGTGTGGTTGGTTGTGTCTCCTTGTGTGATTATCTGGTGTATGTGTCATGGATTGTGCTGTTCCTGTGTGACATTGGTGTTGGTGTCATGGATTGTGCTGTTCGTGTGTGCATTTTGGTGTTGGTGTATGTTGTGTGCTCTGTGTAATTTCTGTGTATGGTGTATATGTGTGCTTTTGTGATTTCTGGTTGGTTTGGTGTCATGTTGTGTGTTCCTGTGTGAATTATCTGGTGTATGGTGTCATGGATTGTGCTGTCTGGTGTGTGCTTATCTGGTGTTGTTCATGGATTGGCTGTCTCTGGTTGACTTCTGTGTTGTGTATGGTTGTTCTGTGTGCTTCTGGTTGTTTGGTTGGTCATGGTTTGCTGTCTCTGTGTGATTTTCTGGTGTATGGTGTCATGGATTGTGCTGTCTCTGTGTGCATTTCTGGTGTATGGTGTGGATTGTCTGTACTGTGTGCTTCTGTGTTGGTGTTGGTTGTGCTGTTCCTGTTTTTTGTGTATGGTGTATGTGTTGTCTCTTGGTGCATTATTGTTATGGTGTCATGGTTGTGGTTCCTGTGTGCTATTGTGTATGGTGTATGGATTGTGCTGTCTCCTGTGTGACATTATTGGTTATGGTGTATGGTTGGTGCTTGTGCTTTTGGTGTATGGTGTTGGTTGTGTTTTGTGTGTTTCTGGGTATGTGTCTGTTGTTGCTTTGTGTAATTATTGTGTTGGTGTCTGTGTGCTGTCTCTGTGTGCATTATTGGTGTATGGTGTCATGATTGTGTTCTCCTGTGTGTTATCTGTGTATGTGTATGGATTGTGGTCTCCTGTGTGACATTATCTGGTGTATGGTGTCATGGATTGTGCTCTCCTGTGTGACATTATCGGTTATGGTGTCATGGATTGTGCTGTTCCTGTGTCATTATCTGGTGTATGGTGTATGGTTGTCTTCTCTTGTGACATTATCTGGTGTTGTTCATGTGTGCTTCCTGTGGTATTATCTGGTGTATGGTGTGATTGTCTGTTCCTGTGTGACATTATCTGTGTATGTGTATGGTTGTGCTGTCTCCTTGTGTGCATATCTGGTGTATGGTGTCTGGATTTGCTTCTCCTGTGTGTGACATTATCTGGTGTATGGTGTCATGGATTGTGCTGTCTCCTTTGCTTTATCTGGTGTATGGTGTCATGGATTTGGTCCTGTGTGACTTGGTATTGTATGGTTGTGTGTCTGTGCTGTCTTGTGGATTATCGTGATGGTGTCATGGTTGTGTGTTCCTGTGTGACTTATCTGGTGGTGTTGGTTGTGCTGTCTCCTGTTGACTTACTGGTGTATGGTGTGGTTGCTGTCTTGTGTCTACTGGTGTATGTGTATGGTATTGTGCTGTTCCTGTGTGTTATGGTGTATGGTGTCATGGTTGTCTGTCTCCTGTGTGACTTATTGGTGTATGTGTCATGGATTGTGCTGTCCTGTGTTATTATTGGTGTAGGTGTCATGGATTGTGTGTCTCCTGTGTGACATTATCTGGTTATGGTGTATGGATTGTGTCTCCTGGTGATTTCTGGTGTATGGTGTCATGGATTTGCTGTCTCCTGTGTGACATTATTGGTTATGGTGTCATGATTGTGCTGTCTCCTGTGTGACATTATCTGTTATGGTTCATGGATTGTGCTGTCTCCTGTGTGACATTATCTGGTGTATGGTGTATGGTGTGTGTCTCCTGTGTGACTTATCTGGTGTTGGTGTCATGGTTGTGCGTCTCCTGTGTTGCATTATTGGTGTATGGTGTCATGGATTGTGCTTCTCCTGTGTGACATTATCTGGTGTGGTGTCATGGATTGTGCTTCCTGTGTGACATTATCTGGTGTATGGTGTCATGGATTGTGCTGTCTCCTGTGTGACATTATCTGGTTATGGTGTCATGGATTGTGCTGTCTCCTGTGTGACTATTTTGGTGTATGGTTGTGTGTCTCTGTGTTTTCTGGTGTTGGTTATGGTTGTGTTCTCTGTGTGTCTTTCTGGTGTAGTGCATGATTGTTGTGTTCATTGTGCTTTCGTGTGTGTATGGATTTGTTCCTGTGTGCATTTCTGTTATGGTGCAGATTGGTGTTTGTGTGAATTCTGTTGTGTATATTGTGTTGTGTGATTTCTGTTGTGATTCGTGTTTTCTGTTGTGTCTGTGTGCTTCTTGGTGCTATTGTGTGTTCATGGATTGTGCTGTCTTGTGTGACATTATCTGGTGTATGGTGTCATGATTGTGTGTCTCCTGGTGTGACTTATCTGGTGTATGGTGTCATGGATTGTGCTGTCTCCTGTGTGGACATTATCTGGTGTATGGTGTCATGGATTGTGCTGTCTCCTTGTGTGACATTATCTGGTGTATGGTGTCATGGTTGTGCTGTTCCTGTGTGACTTATCTGGTGTATGGTGTCATGGATTTGCTGTTCCTGTGTGTGACATTTCTGGTGTATGGTGTCATGGATTGTGCTGTTCTGTGTGACATTATCTGGTGTATGGTGTCATGGATTGTGCTGTCTCCTGTGTGACTTATTGGTGTTGGTGTCATGGATTGTGCTGTCTCCTGTGTGACATTATCTGGTGTATGGTGTCATGGATTGTGTGTCTCTGTTGTGCATTATCTGGTGTATGGTGTCATGGATTGTGCTGTCTCCTGTGTGTGACTTATCTTTGGTGTATGGTGTCATGGATTGTGCTGTCTCTGTGTGACATTATCTGGTGTATGTGTCTGGATTGTGCTGTTCCTGTGTGACTTATCTGGTGTTGTGTCATGGATTGTGCTGTCTCTGTGTGCATTATCTGGTGTATGGTGTCATGGATTGTGCTGTCTCCTGTGTGTGACATTATCTGGTGTATGGTGTCATGGATTGTGCTGTCTCCTTGTGTGACATTATCTGGTGTATGGTGTCATGGATTGTGCTTTCTGTGTGACATTTCTGGTGTTGGTGTCATGGTTGTGCTGTCTCCTTGTGTGACATTATTGGTGTATGGTGTCATGGATTGTGCTGTCTCCTGTGTGACATTATCTGGTGTATGGTGTCATGGATTGTGCTGTCTCCTGTGTGACATTTTCTGGTGTATGGTGTCATGGATTGTGCTGTTCCTGTGTGTGACATTATCTGGTGTTGGTGTCATGGTTGTGCTGTCTCTTGTGTGATTATCTGGTGTATGGTGTCATGGATTGTGCTGTTCTTGTGTGCATTATCTGGTGTATGGTTGTCATGGATTGTGCTGTCTCCTGTGTGTGACATTATCTGGTGTATGGTGTCATGGATTGTGCTGTCTCCTGTGTGACATTATCTGGTGTATGGTGTCATGGATTGTGCTGTCTCCTGTGTGACATTATCTGGTGTATGGTGTCATGGATTGTGCTGTTCCTGTGTGCTTATCTGGTGTTGGTGTCATGGATTGTGCTGTTCCTGTGTGGACATTATTGGTGTATGGTGTCATGGATTGTGCTGTCTCCTGTGTGACTTATTGGTGTATGGTGTCATGGATTGTGCTGTCTCCTGTGTGACATTATCTGGTGTATGGTGTCATGGATTGTGCTGTCTCCTGTGTGACATTATCTGTGTATGGTGTCATGGATTGTGCTGTCTCCTGTGTGACATTATCTGGTGTATGGTGTCATGGATTGTGCTGTCTCCTGTGTGTGACATTATTGGTGTATGGTGTCATGTTGTGCTTCTCCTGTGTTGATTATCTGGTGTTGGTGTCATGTTGTGCTTTCCTGTGTGACATTATCTGTGTATGTGTGCATGTTGTGCTGTCTGTGTGATTATTGGTGTTGGTGTCATGATTGTGTGTCTCTGTGTGACATTATCTGGTGTATGGTGTCATGGATTGTGCTTCTCCTGTGTGACATTATCTGGTGTATGGTGTCATGGATTGTGCTGTCTCCTGTGTGTGACATTATCTGGTGTATGGTTGTCATGGTTGTGCTGTTCGTGTGTGCATATTGTGTTGTGTCTGGATTGTGTGTCTCTGTGTGTGCTTATCTGGTGTATGGTGTCATGGATTGTGCTGTCTCTGTGTGTGACATTATCTGGTGTATGGTGTCATGGATTGTGCTGTCTCTGTGTGACATTATCTGGTGTATGGTGTCATGGATTGTGCTGTTCCTGTGTGACTATCTGGTGTATGGTGTCATGGTTGTGTGTCTCTGTGTGACTTTCTGGTTATGGTGTCATGGATTGTGCTGTCTCCTGTGTGACTTATCTGGTGTATGGTGTCATGGATTGTGCTGTCTCCTGTGTGTGACATTATCTGGTGTATGGTGTCATGGATTGGCTGTCTCCTGTGTGACATTATCTGGTGTATGGTGTCATGGATTGTGCTGTCTCCTGTGTGACATTATCTGGTGTATGGTGTCATGGATTGTGCTGTCTCCTGTGTGACATTATCTGGTGTATGGTGTCATGATTGTGCTGTCCTGTGTGACATTATCTGGTGTATGGTGTCATGATTGTGCTGTCTCTGTGTGACATTATTGGTGTATGGTGTCATGGTTGTCTGTTCTGGTGTCATTATTGTGTTTGGTGTATGGTTTGTGGTGTCTCTTGTGGTGACATTATCTGGTGTATGGTGTCATGGATTGTCTTCTGTGTGTATTATCTGGTGTAGGTGTCATGGATTGTGCTTCTCCTGTGTGACATTATCTGGTGTATGTTCATGGATTGTGCTGTCTCTGTGTTGACTTATCTGTGGTAGTGGTGTCATGGATTGTGCTGTCTCCTGTGTGACATTATCTGGTGTATGGTGTCATGGATTGTGCTGTCTCCTGGGGTGACATTATCTGGTGTATGGTGTCATGGATTGTGCTGTCTCCTGTGTGTACATTATCTGGTGTATGGTGTCATGGATTGTGCTGTCTCCTTGTGTGACATTATCTGGTGTATGGTGTCATGGATTGTGCTGTCTCCTGTGTGACATTATCTGGTGTATGGTGTCATGGATTGTGCTGTCTCCTGTGTGACATTATCTGGTGTATGGTGTCATGGATTGTGCTGTCTCCTGTGTGTGACATTATCTGGTGTATGGTGTCATGGATTGTGCTGTCTCCTGTGTGACATTATCTGGTGTATGGTGTCATGGATTGTGCTGTCTCCTGTGTGTGACATTATCTGGTGTATGGTGTCATGGATTGTGCTGTCTCCTGTGTGTGACATTATCTGGTGTATGGTGTCATGGATTGTGCTGTCTCCTGTGTGTGACATTATCTGGTGTATGGTGTCATGGATTGTGCTGTCTCCTTGTGTGACATTATCTGGTGTATGGTGTCATGGATTGTGCTGTCTCCTGTGTGACATTATCTGGTGTATGGTGTCATGGATTGTGCTGTCTCCTGTGTGACATTATCTGGTGTATGGTGTCATGGATTGTGCTGTCTCCTGTGTGTGACATTATCTGGTGTATGGTGTCATGGATTGTGCTGTCTCCTGTGTGTGACATTATCTGGTGTATGGTGTCATGGATTGTGCTGTCTCCTGTGTGACATTATCTGGTGTATGGTGTCATGGATTGTGCTGTCTCCTGTGTGACATTATCTGGTGTATGGTGTCATGGATTGTGCTGTCTCCTTGTGTGACTTATTGGTGTATGGTGTCATGTTGTGCTGTCTCCTGTGTGTGACATTATCTGGTGTATGGTGTCATGATTGTGTGTCTCCTGTGTGTGCATTATTGGTGTATGGTGCATGATTGTGTGTCTCCTGTGTGCTTCTGGTGTTGGTGTCATGGATTGTGCTGTCTCCTGTGTGACATTATCTGTGTATGGTGTCATGGATTGTGCTGTCTCCTGTGTGACATTATCTGGTGTATGGTGTCATGGATTGTGCTGTCTCCTGTGTGACATTATCTGGTGTATGTGTCATGGATTGTGCTGTCTCCTGTGTGTGAATTATCTGGTGTATGGTTGGGCATGGATTGTGCTGTCTCCTGTGTGTGACATTATCTGGTGTATGGTGTCAGGATTGTGCTGTCTCCTGTGTGACATTATCTGGTGTATGGGTCATGGATTGTGTGTCTCCTGTGTGTGACATATCTGGTGTATGGTGTCATGGATTGTGCTGTCTCCTGTGTGACATTATCTGGTGTATGGTGTCATGGATTGTGCTTCTCCTGTGTGACATTATCTGTGTATGGTGTCATGGATTGTGCTGTCTCCTGTGTGACATTATCTGGTGTATGGTGTCATGGATTGTGCTGTTCCTGTTGACTTATTGTTGTGCATGATGTGTCTGTGTGCTTTTGTGTATGTGTCAGATGTGTCCCTGTGCTACGGGTATGGTGTTGGTTGGGTGTATGGTGTCATGGATTGTGCTGTCTCCTGTGTGACATTATCTGGTGTATGGTGTCATGGATTGTGCTGTCTCCTGTGTGACATTATCTGGTGTATGGTGTCATGGATTGTGCTGTCTCCTGTGTGACATTATCTGGTGTATGGTGTCATGGATTGTGCTGTCTCCTGTGTGACATTATCTGGTGTATGGTGTCATGGATTGT